>CAMOHE010055506.1:0-38219 GCA_946598075.1 Artocarpus hirsutus
CAATACATCATTTCTCAAATATGCATCTATGAGTTGACTTAGTATCTCATACGCATGATTAGTAAAACATAATCATCAGTCAAACTTCATACTAGTCTTCATTCATTATTATCCCAATAATAATGATCGACTAGGGATAATTAAGAATATAATTCAATTTTCACCAAAGAGTTTTACTATCAAGTCACATACTTGATGACCTTAGGCAGAATTAATTATTCATAAAATAATAATAATAATAATGAAAATGCCTCTTTATTAATAAAATGCAAATGTAATGAAGTCAATATGTGGTCATTACATAATTGGCCTAGGGCACATCACTAACAATAACAAATCCATTAGTCATTTTAGGATTAACATACAATACATATGACTATCTAAAGTGAATTAATTTGCACCGATGGAATTAGCAATTAAAATCAATTCCACTTTATGTCTCGATCCAACACATTGTCACCTATGACAATTTACCAATATTTCTACTTACGGAGTCTAACTTCGATGGCCAAGACAAGCCATGTCCTATCAGGGATATAGACAACATAACAATCTTAGTATGAATAAAGTACCCAACTTAATTCCCTCGATTGCAAATCTTAGGATTTAGGCCATCACCTCTAGAATTATATCTTCCGCATAATCTATCCATCATAGGCCTAATTTTTAAAGTTTAGACTAACAGTCTTACACTTCTATTTGCTTATCATATATTCAATAAATATGAATACAAAGAGGACAATATTTGGTATATGAACAATAAATAAATTCTTTATTGATAAAATGTCTTCAAAAACATACTACAACATTTTACTCCTTAGGGCATACATGTCTAACATAACAAATATCTAGTCTCGTACAAAGCATTACAAACATGAAATTCCTACTACCAAAGCATAAGAAAATCCTCCCATGTATTTTATTTTCTACGATGTCTAAAGACAATCAAGTCTAGAAAGAAAAATTCTATATCGAACATCTTAAAAACCTTTATCAAAATCATGAATTGCAAACCTCTATAGAACTTTATCTATGTACAAGGATTAGGGATAAAACTATCTTTATCTTCTTACTGTTACATAACAATTAAATCCAAAGAACATAATTAGCTTTTCTCAAATCCTTTAAGTCAAACTGCTTGGATAACTAAAATTCCTACAAGCTTCTAGACTTCATTAGAAACCATAAATTCCAATTTAATGGTCATGGTTTTTGCCAGAGTTCTATATGAATGTTCTTTATAGATTTGCCTTATTAAGTAAGGTCACCATTAAGTTCAACGGCCTTAGCCAAAGGCCTCGAATTGATAGCTGGTAGGTTGATAAATAACTCTCCTACTACGAAGAAGCTCCCTAGGTTGTTGACTTAACTTTGGTTTTTATGCCACGATTGGAATACCTTCGACATCTAGAACATTTGAACTAATTCAATCAGTTACTAAATTGATTCAAGGTTTAAAGTCTTGCATGTAATTTTCTGCAAGGAATGTTACAAGTGTGGGAACCAAGATTTTATTTTATTATAGAATAATCCATCATCTATCCCTTTAGGATATCTTACAAAATTACAAACTTTTGAAAGTGATTTTAACTTCTAAGCTTCTTTATCTAGAACATATCATGGACCTAAAAAATAGCATTGATTAGAATATCGCTTAAAAGATAACTTGCAATTTGTAGTACATATCTCTCAAAAGATATGCGTGGAGTTATCTAACTCATTAGGGACTGTACTATATCCAACAAGGTTATATTTTTAATATCCGCCACACCATTATGTTATGGAGTTCTTGGTGTAGTTAAATAGAATAAAATCCTATTCTCTAATAAGAGTCTTATAGATTTCTTAGAGAGGTATTCTCCACCTCGATTCAATCAAAGTGTTCTTATGGGTTTATTAAATTATTTCTTCATGTACCAATGAATTTATGTAAACATAAACATCCATAAGCACTAAGTCTAGGACTTCTTCGGCCCCTTTTCCTTTAGCCCTAAAAAGGCCCGTTGGCCATTCTACACTCTAAACAAGACTTACTGTGGTAAAGATTCCACCTTTAAGAAACTTAAAGGACCATCTTTAGCTAACCTCTTTATCTTGTTAAGGACTATATAACCTTAGTTGTAAATGCCAAAGATATGCCTTATTAGATATTAGCCCTTTTGGAGTTATTAATCAGTTAGGTGTCAAGTAATGTGTACAACTTTAGTTTGATAAAGTAAAGGCTTATTTAAAGCTTAAACCTACTATCAAAATATGAAAAATACTTCTCCCACTTCTTCACTTAACCACAACATCTAATATTAAAGTGAACCTTCTGTTAAGTAGACCAATCGTTTCCTATACACAATGATTAGTGGCACTAGAATCTATGAACTATGAGGTATTAGAATCTTCCACTAATCCAACTTCAACTTATAAGAGATCACCCATATCTCCTTATGCCTCCCAGGCTAAGAGATTCTTGTAATCCTTCTTGAAATAACTAACCTTCTTATAGTAAAAGCACTTAGCTTTCTTCTGATCCTTCTTATTGGCTTGTTCTTGATAAAGTCTCAATTTTAATTCAAATAACCTAATAGAGAAGTTATCTTATTAAAATAATCACATTCTTAACATGTATGTACACATCATATCCAAAAATCACAACAAAATAAAATCATTTGGTTTCAAAACATTACCATCAGCCTTACCAACTAATCAAAAATTCTAAAATTCTCACATAAGATTCCAACAACAAAACCTTATTTTCATGAAGTTTCATGTTATCATATAAATGTAAATGCTTTCAACCATCTGTGAATACATCAACAGGCTATAATACATCAGCAGGTTCATTGCCCAACTCACACCCATCTATGAGTTGATCTTTAAACTACTCAAAAAGACTGCCTTTTAGAAAAGATAGAAACAAGGAACGAGGATCGCCAAAAAAAGTGTTTGACAAAGTGAAGAAATATCTACTCAATCCTCCCATCTTGGTACCACCAATGCCTAGTCAACCTCTCATGATGTATCTGTAAGTAATGCCCAATAACTTTATCAATAAATATTTTAATTTATATGTTTTATCCTATCCCATTACTAGAATTTAGAAGAACTAGTAACTACCAATTTTCTAACACCATTAATGTTTTAGCTTTTAAGCATAATCTTAAAAGCATAGAGATCCTTTATTGTTATCAAGGACAACTCCTTTAATAAAGTTCTAAACGGTCATCTCTATTTTGACATTAGGACTTATGTTGGCTCTATTTGATTGATCGTCAACCAAATGGCCATGCATAGTAGGCATTCATGTTCTTTAAGTAATTCAAAGCTCCTCCTAGCAATTCATGGGATTTACGGATTACCATTTGTCAGATAAAGAGAACTTACCCTAAAAACATATTCTTTAGATTACCAATGATTTGCCTAGCAGTCATTTAATCTATATGTTGCTCTTAGAGATCACCTAATGTGTTCACTATAGCAACACATCATCTCATGAGAATTTCTTTAATGACTCTTGGCCTGGAATTCCTTTAGGTTTTGATTGATAAGATTTTTGATGTATTTGTGTTTCCTGCATATTAAGTTCTTTTTTTTAATCGTTAAAGTTCTACCAGTTTAGGTCTTTATTAAGCATCGTATTTTAATGAGCTAAGTGATATTTTTATATAACAAATATATAACATGTATTAATAATAAGCAGACATAATAACATTTAGTAATATAACCATACAATAATGCTAGTATGTCTATGTGAAAAATATTGAAAACACATACATTACTACGATAATTCCTAGTCCTATTTATGTTAGCTACCTTAGGGTAGTCAAACAAAAACTAGTCTGGAATACGAATCCCATCCGATTTGTATATACTTACTAACTACCGCTTGCTTGGCCATAAATTTAATTGACAAAGCTCCTTAGGGAGGTTAATAATTAAATTCATTTTACGCATATAACCATTATTTATATCTTATGATCCATACCGCCTTAGGGTGTACAACCATGAATCATGCCCATAGACATTTTCCTTTTGGAAGTCAAATCTAGTATACCGTCGGTGGAGAATAACCTTCCTTGGAGATGATGTCACTTGGTTCACATATGGACTAACAATGGAAACTGTGGGTCCTACCTCTCCTACTTAATATTTTAAAAACAAGATTTAGGCAAACATGCATAAATATTTATATAAGTGCCACTCCCCAATTCTATATGATATGTTTTCCAATGTATGGCAAATCATATCATAAAGCAAACAAACATCGTATAAAGCATAGCAACAAGCAATACATACATATGGCCATAACATTATGGTCCTGTCCTAGAGAAAAGATAATAAAGATTACAAAAATAATCTGAAACAAATATTGACCTTCACTTTTGCATCTCCTCCATGTATCTATCTCATGTCCTTTGATTTTCTGAATAACCTTTCCAATAAAATTCCCAAAAATTTACTAAGAATTTTCTGCAGTATAATTTGACTGCAATATGTCAAATTATTTTCTTGGGTTTCAAAATAATTTCCCATGATTTTCTTCCTTAGAAAATTAATAAAATCATTTAAATAATTTCAATCCATAATTTTCTCTAGTAAAAAATTAATATAATTTTTTTTACCACTTTCCCATAAGATTAGGGTTGTTAATAACCACCCAAAATCAAAATAGATAACATTTATCTATTTATGCTTTTTTTTTCTTAGGGTTTGGTGTTGGAAAAATAATACACAACGGAATTTTAAAATTTTTATATCAGAGTATTTTTTAAAACATAAGTTTGACATGATATGTGCATAAATAAATCAAATCTTACTAATCTTGCGTATGCCAAAAAGCTTCCTCAATTTGTGTAGAAAAGTAATGTTTCAGAAGGACCTCAACCAACTGGCCTTCTTTGCTATTCTCTATCTACAATCGGAGTGAGTGTGGGGTCACACGTGTAGCTCTTCCACCAAGTGACTCTTCTTCCAACCAATTGAGGGAACCCAAAGCTAGTATTCATGATTTGTGAACAAGAGCTCTCAGAGAGTTTTAGATTCTCACCAACAGAGCATCACTCTTAATCTCTCAATTGATCTAAATAACTTACGAGACTGACTCCTTATTTATAGAGGTTGGGTCTAGGGTTCCTTATCTAATAAGGTCTCAAAAATTCAAATCAGAATCAAATATGGATTAATATTTGATGAAATCTACATGAAAACACGTGATCTTTTTTTTCACGCATAGGCAGGCCGATCTATCTAATAGGCAAGTCGAACTTGAAGATCAGCATGTCGAATTGTCGATAAAAAATCTCAGCGAATTTTTTATTTTCCACCCGAGATTCTATAGGATAAAGTCTTAGTTTTAATTCAAATAACCCAATAGAAAAGTTATCTAATTAAGACAACTTTATCTAGATAATCTCTAGGAAAATAAATGAATTTCTAATTTTTCTACAAGTTTATCTTGATTTAATTTATTCAAAATTAAATCAACTGTTAAACAAACAAGAATTATCCGATCCTAATAATTCAACAAGTTTATCTTAAGTTAATTTTGTCACAAAATTAATTCAATCGATAAACAGATATGAATTATTTGATTCTTTCAAATTTCAACCAATCTAATAAATCTAATGTAAGTCACCAATTATTGAAAAAGTATGTCATATCGTTATAGGATTTTGTGAGCTAGCAAAGGGGACGTGATGGACCTATATAGTTCAAGCTCCCGATAATTATGAAACCCAATATCCCAGATATACATTTCATAATTATCAACTCCAACGTTACTCCATAAAAGCCTGGAGCTACACTCTCGAACTATATAAAATTACAAAGCCCATATTGTTAAGTCTCCATAACATATCATAGCGTATCATATCCCCATAGGATTATCCATTATCAGCTTAAGGATAAGTTCTACCTTACCTTCTTGATTATTTTTATCTTACGTCCATTATCTCACCATCGAAAAACTTACCATCCAAAGATAGTATACCATTCAGTTACACCTATATATCCAAATGTTTGAGCGCTCTAGTTTTTCAATTATAGGATAACACATATAAGAGGATATCTCTACTCTTAAAGAGGAGCTATGGATTTCATATCTATGAATAACAGATCTACGTTATCAAGATTCATGCCTCCAACATACCAGCATGCATAGCACTATTAAAATATGAGTGTCACCCTTTGGTATATCAAAGACACAAGCTAAGATAACAGGTCCACTATTCATCTCAGGATTAAGACACAATACAAATGATTGTCTAAAGTGAATCGATTTGCCAAGACAGAATTATTAATCTAAATCAATTCACTTTATGTCCCAATCCAACACATCGTCACCTATGACAATGTGCCAATGTTTCTATTCACAGAGTCCACCTCCGATGGTCAAGACAAACCATCTCTCAATAGGGATATAGACAACATAACAATCTTCACATGAATAAAGCATCCAACTTTATTCCCTCGATTGCGGAACTTATGATTTAGACCATCAGCTTAAGAATCGTGTCTTCCGCATAATCTGTCCATCATATGCCCAATTCTTAAAGGTTTAGACTGATAGTCTCAAATTATTGTTTGCTTAATATACATTCAACAAATATAAACATAAAGAGGACAAGATTTGGTATATATAAATAATAAATAAATTCTTTATTGATAAAAATGTCTCCAAAAACATATTACATTTTTATTCCTTAGGGTATACATGTCTAACATTTGGTATTTGGTCTAGATCTAAATTCCAATTTAGATCTTATCTAAATAAAATCTAGCTTTTCAAATTGAAGTTCAAAATTTCAATTCTAGCTATTTGAATCCAATTCAAACTCAAGATTTTATTCATCCTTAATCTTCCTTTTGTTCACAATAGGCCAAAATTAAATATTTTGTGTTCCAAAAATGTTATTCATAATACTTCTCCTATTAAAAAATTATCAAAAATTATTTAAATAATAATAACATAATAATTTTTCTTAATTTCAAAATTATTATTCATTATTATTAATAATAATATAACATATCATAATATATTAAATGTAATAATATATCATACATATTATTACATAATATATATTATTTTATTGTTCTATGTTAAAATATATATTATATCTAACTACATATAAACCCATAGATCTGCACATTTGCAGAACCGTTATATACATTTTGGCCACACTATCAAAGATGAGAGTTTGCACATGCGTTGGACCAACAAGAAGCTGGCCCAATTTCCCAACTGGCCCATATGGGCCACCATGCTGGTAGCCTATGAAAACTACACACAGCATCCAAATAGACACTACTCTCTCTTCACTAGCCAAGGCCAAAATTTCACAAAATGCCCGGCACTTGTACTGTAGTTTTACTATGCCTTATAAATGCAATAAATAAAAGATTATGATAAGTAAAATACATGGCATAAGGATTATTGTTTTAAAATGACTTTTATGATAAAAGTCAATGTGTTGGCATGGTCACTTATTGACTTGATCTTCCTCCTGGGCTCTCTCATGTTCACAGTGTGTTTCATGTGTCGATGCTTCGAAAATGTCCACTTGAGCCAAGCAAGAATATATTGATCTAGAAGGACACGACCTATGAGGAGTGCCAGTTTAGATTATTCATCAAAAGATAATAAGTTTAGGTTGTCATGACATACTACTAGTGAAAGTCGTGTGGCAGCATCATGGAGTTGATAAAGCGACTTAGGAATTAGAATAGACTATGCAAGAGTTATATCCACATTTATTTTGTTTTTAAGTTAACTTCTAATTTTGAGGACGAATTTCTTTTAGGGGAGGAGAGCTGTAACACTTAGAATTTAATTAAGTGAAATTAATGTGTAAAATGTTATTTTAGTGTGCCTAAATGTGATTTGAACTTAATTTTCTTATTTCATAGTATTTTTTAATTTATTTTACCTCTTTATTATTTTAATTGTTACTTCAAATTTTTTTAAACAAAACAATTTACCAAATTCCAAACAAGTCCCATTTGGAAAACCATGTGCAGGACATGGATTTCCCTCTACCAAACCACCCTCCTTTTCCCTTTATTTAATCTCTCTCTCCCTCTCTTCTTTCCTCACTCCCTCACATTCTCTTAGATGCCCTCTCTCTCTCTCAACGCCTCTCTCCCTCTTCTCTCTCTTTGATTTAAAAATTTTGAGCTCAAGTCTTGCTCCTCAGCTGGATTGGAAGCTTAGAAGCGTGATTGGGCCTCCAAAAACTCAAATCAAAGCATAAATTGGAGGTCAGTTACTCTATTTCTCAAAATTTAAACTTTTCCCAAATTTTTCAATTCTCTTTGTAAGTTGAAATCTGAGTTCTTTTTTGCATAGAAACCCTTCTATCTAAGTTGTAGAACTCAAATCATCTAGAATCTAGGTTGATTGGATGAAAATTGGATTAAATCAAGTTTTTCTCTTTTTTCTCATTTTCAAATTTCCTTGAAAATCTCTATGCAAAACTTATTTAAACTTGTTTAAAAGTGTTCTATTATGTTTTTCTATTATTCATGAACATTATATATGCTCTAGGGATTGAAAAATAGGTTGGAAATGGGATTTCAAGCTCGGGGTGGCCGAGACTCAAAATCTAGAAATTTCCAAATTTTTCTAGTTTGGCAAGCCGATCCTAAGCATCGACAAGCTAGACTCATGAGTTCGGCATGCCAAACTCATATCGTTGGAAGGCCAAACCTAGAGCAGTTTGACAGGCCGGTTCTGAACGGCTAGTAGGCCGACCAGGAAGTTTGGTAGGCTAACTGGACTTCATAAAATTTGATTTTTTCACTTGTTTTTACTGTTTTGAAACTAGATAAAGACTTTGACATGGTAGTAAGATTTTGTGAACTTCAAAGGCACATTAAGACATCATAAGATAGCATTGTGATGCAGAATTCTTTAAGATAGATATGAAGGAACCTAGTTTATATTTATGGTTGTTTATGGTTCCACATAGCTAATGTATAGCGAATTAAGACTGTGGTGTTTAGACACAATGCAGGACACGAGATAGGAATTTTACCTCTTCTTTGGTAACCATACTTTTAAATGGTTTTGGCCTCAAAGTAAATTCTTTCAAAATGTTTTAAATAAATGACTGAGAAAGGATTTTTATGAGTTGTTTTCATAAACTATTGAAAGACGTGATGTTCATAAACTACATAATGAATGCAAAAGAACAAACTTGGTAAAATGAGATTTTAATAATGATTTATACATTAGGGAATGATGCCATATTCAAAGATAAGGTCGTGTAGAGAACGATCTTGGGGTAGGTCTTGAAACCTAGCTAGGCCACTACAGTGGTGATACTAAATGGTTTGCCCGAGATAAGATAATGAATTCATTTTCAGTTGAATGAATGACTATTTTGATAAGAATGAATAAAATTGAATTTATTTGTTATGTTTTCTAGATTTTTTCTTGAAATGATAAGATTTTTATTTAAATTAAATGTTTTCTAAAGCTTAGTCCTACTGAGCCTTTCACTCACATTTTCATTTGTTTTAAACTTGCCCCGCTCCCCCCCCCCCCCTAGGTGGACTTTAACTAAGGGCCAATTGGGAGTCTACTAAGTGGACTCAAGAGTAGTAGGGACTCTATTTGGGTTATTGATGTATTTAATTAAGGCTTGTAATATTTTAATCATTTCCTTCATGTTTGGACTGTGGTTGTAATTTAATTATTGTCGATACTATGTATATACACTTATGTAAGTTCAGTGAGGCCTAACTCATATTAATCTTTTCTTGTTAGTATATCTCATCTTGTTGCACTAAATTAGAGGTTTTAATTTAAAAAGTTTTAAATCCATCATGTTTTCATAATTAACTAAATTCTTTAATTGGTGATTTTTAATTAAAAACTTGATTTAATTAACCTAATTAACCCGCCATGTCACCTCTTGGGTTCCAAGGTGTGACGAAATGGTATCATAGCCCTAGGGTTATAAAGTTTGGGAATTGTGCACATGTAAAAACGACAATGAAATACCATTGACAATCTAAATTTGTTTCAAAATTGAGAGAATGGCACATAGACGTCATCCAACTACTGTTGACATGAATCCAGCTAATGAGGAAGGCATGATGGGGATGATGTTTGGTGCTTTTCGGTAGATGGTAGCGAGGGCTAGGCCAAAAGATTAAGAGGCGAGTCACCGACATGGGTACTTTAGGAGTTTTGGTGCACGTCTATTCTAACTTTCGATGGAAATAGGGACCTATAGATGGCTGAACATTGGTTAGATTCAGTGGTGAAACATCTAGACACTCTAGGAGTACCAATGGAATATTGAGTGGAATTTGCGGCCTATAAGTTAGAAGGAAGTGCAAACATTGGTGGAAGTAGACGAAATGCATTGAGAACAACAGGAATATTGATTAGGACCAATTTGAAGAATTATTCTATGAGTGATATTTTCCACAGGGATACAGGAATTAGAAGGTAGCCAAATTTTATCGATTGGAATAAGGTGATATGACGTTTTGGGAGTACGAGGCAAAGTTTACTAAATTGGCCAAGATTTGTTCCATCTACCATGGCTTTTGAGTGAGAAAAGTTTATTAAGTTTCAAGAAGAGCTTAAACTAGTTGCCTTGTGACTCTGAAATTATGGTGAGTTAGTATCGTTAGCTTTATCTGTGGAAAGCGATTATGCTCTCTATTGCAAGAACTAGGCAAGGACATCCAGAGGACCTCAGAGGAGAAATAGGAGAGGTAACAACCATCAAGCTCAGGGAAAGAATTAGCAAGGTAACATGAACAGTGGGAGCAGTAGTTTATCCAGTAGCAGATGTAACAATCCTTACAATTTCCATTGTTACTATTGCCAGCAACTAGGACACATGAAGAGAAATTGCCTAACAAGGAATGCTCGACAAGGACTTCAGCCTGGAGAAGGTACTAGCTGTTAGCCTCAACCTCAAAACCTACCTCTACCTCAGCAACTCCACAATTGCAGTCTCATTAATTCACTCCTCAGTAGCTACAGTACACAACACAAGGATATCAATAACAGAACTTTCAACTCAATGCCCCACAATATCAAGCACCCAGTACTACTAATGTGCAATCTACTCCACTATAACAATATCACTCGACCAACCCTGGAACTAGCAATGTGAATAGAGGAAATAGGAAGACTCTAGCTTAAGTTTATACCATGGCCTCAAGGAGTTTAAATGCTCAGACCAACAACATGGTTGTCGACGTATGGTTTTGCTTTCTCAATCTCTAGCACATGTTCTATTTAACACTAGTGCCATTCTTTCTCTCATTTTGAGTTCATTTGTTTTCTAGGAGACATCGATTTATTTTCTCAACCACCTTTTTAATACTTCCTTCATCTTCTTCCACAATTTGCCCCATTTGCCCCCTCAATTATGTTTGCATTATTTGCTAAAAGCCTCCATGGGAGACATGATAATATTTTCTTTTAATGCTCATTTGTTTCTTCCTATAACTTTCCCCATAAACCTACAATTATCTCCCTCTCCTCAATTATTTTGATGCCTTTTTATTCAACCATCACCACTTTCATCTCTATTTCTCATTCTCTCCTTTCTCACTTCAATTTCTAACTAAAAACACAAAGCATAAATCTCTCTTTGCAGCCAAAGTAACTATAATTCCCAGCCATGTTTGAAGCCATTTTGGAGTCAATTCAAGCTTGATTTTTACCCGAACTTTGGTGTTTTTCAAAGGAGTTTTGAGGTAGGTTTTCTTTAACTCAAACTTGATTTTTTGTATGTGTTTCTCCATCTTTAATGTATAATTTTTGTGTTCAAAGTTCATGCAAATTTCTAATTATGTTAGCATGCATATTTGAGCATTTGTGAACAAAAACTTGAGTCTTGAAATGAAACCCGCAACTAACCTTTATTTTGGTTTGATGACGATTTTGGTATAAAACTCATGAGAATATGTTTATTATGATTATCTAATGCATGCGGCATATTTTGGAATGATTTTGGGATTTTGAACAAGAATAACATGCTTTGGGTTAAAGAGAAACTTAACATTCCATAAACCTTGTGTTATCTCTATGGACAGTAGCCCTTTCTTCAAATTCTGGGATTAGATGAAAATGAATTTTTTAAATTGGTTTATATATTTTAAAAGTATATATCCTAAGCTTTCCAACGAGCTATCATGAACCTAAATCAGAGTCGTATTTTATTTTCTATGAATTTTTCAATTCTCGGATTGAAAACTAGTAAACCTACCAGTGGCAGTATATCACCCGTCTACCTTAAGTAAACCACCTATTAACCCATGTGCTAATTGTAGATAGTGAACCCAATTTTGCTTACCTTCTAATCCCTGAATATCTTGCAACCTTTCCAACACTATCCTAAGTGATTTATGAATCTTATTAGAGACTAAAATATATAGATTTACACTTAATTCATTTATGGATGTGGTTATATGTTGTGCTTTAGTTTTAATTGTGCTTATGCACACCTTAGGATCAAGGGTGTGTAGAGCTTACATTAATTAATTCCAAGATTAAAAGATTGTTGAGAAGCTTGAAAGGTAAGGATTCTTTTACTCATCTTTTGTGAGGTTTTTATGGAATTAAAATTGATTGTTTTACCACAAGATATATGTATCTATGTTGAACTACTATTATATGAGAATCACATATAAAACTATGACATGAACTCACCATGTATTGATTAGCGAGGAACATAATGAATTAACATATGTTGTTATAAATTGGGAAGCATGGTTACGAAAATTGACTCTATAAATAATGATTAAACATTGAGAAATGGTGAGACGTGAAGAGGGCGACAATTACGTCCTTGGGCACAAATACCCTCAAAGGTAAAATAGGGAAGGTGATGATGCTCCCTTGGGTCGAAAGTCCCAGAACACACTATACAGGAATCGACTTGGTTAGGACTTGGGGCTTGATGTCCCCTCACTGGAATACCCTCGGAATGTTTGGAGCGTAGCCAAGTAAGTCCATTTGGGTTTCGATAAGTTGAATGATACTTTATGTAATGTGGATACCTAGGAATAATGATGAATATTAATATTGTATATATGTATATATATGAAACTTGGTAATGATTAACTATGGTGTTCATGGAATATGATCATAATAAATCACATAATTTGGATAATGATGAAAACTAACTAACCATGCAGATTTAATACGGTAAAGAATAAAACCTTAAGGTGAGTAATGGTTTTTCCCTACTGAGCATGTTGTCGCTCATTCCCTTATATTTTCCTCTTTTCATGACTCACTAAGTGTAAGATGGTTACAAGAAAAACAGTTGAGGAAGCTATATAGTTATATTACGTTGGAATTGCTTCAAATGCAAATAATGATCTGCATGATAATGTAAGCATCAATTGTTACATTCTATGACTGTATTAAGATTTGTTGAGGGTTGAAATAATGATGATGACAGTTGTACATTATTAAAATTTAAGGTGCTATATTAAGCTGTGGTTTATTTATTTGTTTATTTTTTATTTTTATTTTGAGAGTTTCTATTTAAGTCCTAGGCAAATTACTTTGATGTTTTATCTTTATTTTCTGATTTTTATTTTGTTTATTTAAAACTATTAACCCCCATATAGGGGCGTTACATAGGGCCTGACGGCCCCACTCATGTATACTTTTGTCTTACCTGTGGTAATTCGAGCTTGCCACTCTATCATAAAGGAATTCATGTGCTAGTGTTAGGACCCAATAGACATGTATTATCAAGCTCCAATAATAACAAATAAATTAATCCTTGATTAATTATGCATTTGATTATCAACTTTAGTCTTTCTATTATAGACTTGAACCTGCACTCTTGATAATGTATCATATTATGAGACTCTTGAAATATAAGTCTTGTCCATATCCTCTCATATTATATGTATCCCTCATAGGTTATCCATAGTTAGATGAAAGGCTTAGTTCCATTTTACCTTCTGATTATTTTATCTCAAAGTTCCATTATCCACCATAGAAATTCATTCTTTTTATAATGCAAAAGGAATATCATCTGGTTACCACATGTATCCCAATGACCATGGCCTCGTCATATTTTCCAATACCTTAATAATGCCTTTGAAAAGATAACATTAATCTACTCTGACGACTAAAATAAGCTCTCTCCCTAATTGGATATAATGCCCATTACTCTTTTGTCATGTAAAAAGTGCCCAACTCTATACATAGATTGCAAACTATATCATTTAGACAATTAATCTTCTAATCAAATCTTTTTGCATATAAACTCCCTATATGTCCAATTCTAAGATATAGTTTTATTTGTCACGGATCACATGTTTGCTAATATTTAGTCATTAATATGATAGTAATATGAGGACCATTATTAATACATGAAATATTCACATTATTATTTAGTTAACAAAAAAGTCATAAATACAATATGAGTATTTATTCGTCAGGGCACTGATCCTAATAGAAACTTATAAGGGCAACAATGTCTTTTTAATATAACATATGTCATAAAGATAAGTGTATCGATGCCATGTGGTATTAAAAAAGTGCTATTGCACCTAATTAACTTCTATCATGAAACAAGGATCATAAGCCCTTAACATGCTTATTGGTTTGTACAAAATAAACACTAAAGGTGTGCTTACTTGCCAAGAATTCTAATTCAGAAAAGGAAATTGAGTTCCTTGTTCTAAATTCTAGTGTTTACTTTTGTTTTTATGAATTAAATGAAGTAGGTTCTACCAATAAATAAGAATTAAATTCTTTAATATAAGGGAACTTATCTCCCACCTCCGACCTACGGGATTTAATTCCTTCTCCTAAAACATAGGAACAAACAAACTTATTTTCCAAATGTACCTTTACTTTAAGTTAGTTATTTACTTCCCATAAGGGTAATTTTGTAATCACATTTATTTTATTCCAATTCCTTTTTATGCTTTGGCAAAGTAAACAAACTAATAGAAATTCAATAGGAATTAAATCTTCCATTTAACTTAATTCCCTATTAGATAGTAAACATTTTAATGTGATTATGAACCTTAATTTTGTGGAACTTAATTCCTTTGCTCTTGGAATTTATTTCCTATTCTTCAAGTTCTTGACTAGTAAATGCATCCTAATAGAAATTTAAACTAAATTGTTATAGAAGCATATATTGATATACATATCATATACGAAATCCTAAAAATATATACATGTATATATAATGATAGGATTATACAGATTGAAAGATACTCGATTCATAATTCATTACCAATCCAAAATCTTTCCATTCCAATCTTTTCTTCTTAATCTTCAAAATATTTTCTCCCTTGAAATTCCCTAAAAATTTTTTGCAAAAATAGTATGCAACGGAATTTTTAAAATTTTAATATCAGAGCATTTTTTAAAACACAAGTTTGATACACTATATGCATAAATTAACTAGATCTTACTAACCTTTGAATGCCAAAGAACTCTCGCAATCCGTGAAGAGAAATAACGTTCCAAAAGAGCCTCAACCAACTGGTCTTCTTTGCTATTCTCTATCCACGATCGAAGTAAGTGTGGGCTCACATGTACAGCTCTTCCTCCAGGCGACTCTCCTTCCAACCAATTGAAAGAACCCAAAGCAAGTGTTTGTGATTTATGCACAAGAGCTCTCAGGGAGTTTCAGAATCTCACTAGTAGAGTTTCACTCATAATCTCTCAATTGATCTAAATAATAATGAGACTCACTCCCTTTTTATAGAGGTTAGGTCTAGGAATCAGTCCTTATCAGATAATGCCTCAAAATTTGAATCAGAATCAAATTCGGATAAATATCTGATGAAATCTATGTGCAAATGCATGATCTTTTTATCGCGTGATCGGCATGCCATTTGTCTAATAGGCACGTCGAACTTGCCCCATCGACAGGCTGAACTAGAGGATCGGCATGCCTAACTGTCGATAAAAATCTCAACAAATCTTTTATTTTTGACCCGAGATTTTATAGGATGAAGTCTCAATTTTAATTCAAATAACCCAATAGAGAAGTTATCTAATTAAAACAACTTTATCTAGATAATCTCTAGGAAAATAAATGAATTCCTAATAATTCTACAAGTTTATCTTAATTTAATTTATTCAAAATTAAATCAATTGATAAATAGATAAAAATTATTCGATCCCAATAATTCAATAAGTTTATCTTGAATTAATTTTGTCACAAAATTAATTCAGCCGATAAACAAACATGAATTATTTGATTCTTTCAAATTTCAACCAATCTAATAAATCTGACATAAGTCATCAATTATTAGAAAAACACACTGTATCATTACAGGATTTTTATGAGCTAGCAAAAGGGACCTAATGGACCTATATAGTTCAAGCTCCTG
The DNA here is from genome assembly GCA_946598075.1 of Artocarpus hirsutus. Lineage (NCBI taxonomy): Eukaryota > Viridiplantae > Streptophyta > Magnoliopsida > Rosales > Moraceae > Artocarpus > Artocarpus hirsutus. The sequence continues at coordinate 16,342 of CAMOHE010055506.1, forward strand.
ATAATTATGAAACCCAATATCCCAGATATACATTTGATAATTATCAACTCCAATGCTACTCCACTAAAAGCTTGGAGCTACACTCTCAAACTATATAAAATTACGAAGCCCGTATAGCTAAGTCTCTATGACATATCATAGTATATTGTATCCTTATAGGATTATCCATAATCGACTTAAGGAGTAGCTCTGTCTTACCTTCCCGATTATTTTTATCTTACATTCTATTATCTCACCATTGGAAACTTACCATCCAAAGACAGTATACCATTCGGTTACACCTATGTATCCAAATGGTTGAACGCTCAAGTTTTTCAATTACAAGATAACGTATATAAGAGGAGATCACTACTCCTAAAGAGGAGCTATGAATTCCATATCTATGAATAATGGGTCCATGCTATCAAGAGTCATGCCTCCAACGTATCGACATGCATACTACTATTAAAATGTAGGTGTCACCCTTTGGTACATCAAAAGACACAAGTCAAGACAACGGGCCTACTATTCATCTCAGGATTAAGATACAATACAAATGATTATCTAAAGTGAATCGATTTGCTGAGATAAAATTATTAATCCAAATTAATTCACTTTATGTCCCAATCCAATACATCGTCACCTGTGACAATGCACCAATGTTTCTATTCATAGAGTTCACCTCCGATGGTCAAGATAAACCATCTCCCAATAGGGATATAGACAACATAACAATCTTTACATGAATAAAGCACCCAACTTTATTCCCTCGATTGTAGATCTTATGATTTAGACCGTCACTATAAGAATCATGTCTTCCTCATTATTTGTCCATCAGATGCACAATTCTTAAAGGTTTAGATCGACAGTCTCAGACTATTGTTTGCTTAACATACATTCAACAAATATAAACGTAAAGAGGACAAGATTTGGTATATAAATAATAAATAAATTCTTTATTGATAAAAATTTCTCCAAAAACATATTACATTTTTACTCCTTAGGACATACACGTCTAACAAAATTAAATAAAAACCTAACAGAAATTGCCTAGATAAATCTCCTCGGCTCTTAGTTTTAGGGGATTAGGCATCTCTTAAAGAACTTAAGATGGTCCTATTTATAGACTTTGAATAAAGTGGACAAATATTATAAAATTCAAAATTATAAATGCCTCATTTGGTTCATTGGTTTGAATTGTGTTAATTTCAACTTTTCTAGTTTGAACAAAAAAAATCTGAATTATTTAATTTAAATAGTAATCTGAGCTAACATTTGGATATATAATTAAAGTATTAATTTACACAAGATATCCGATCTGAATTTGTGTTTAGATGAGTATTGAAAACTCTAGTTTGAAATATGAAAAAATTATTTAATCAAAGAATAAATATGAAATATGTAAAAAAGGAGTTATGTAATTAAAAATAATATGAAGTAATAGTGTTAAATTATACATACAAATATATATCAGTGAAATTAGTATTCAATATTGGTTCAAAATATTGAAATAAAAGGGGATTTGAATTCTAAATTGGATAGTTCAACTTAGTTAGAATTGTAAGTTTAGTTTAAAATAAATGTTTTATCAAATACTAATTTAAACTACAATGATCGTTTAAGCTGAATCAAATTGAACAACAGTCAAACAAAAACGGTGAAAGTTTCCCAAAATCTATTTCGGGCACCGCGGTGCCACGTATTGCCGCCTAAGACTGGTTTGATTGCCCCTTCAATTGATCAGGTCCTTTTTAATATGTGGCAGCTGGATCTCTTTAATTGTTTGTTGGCAGCTGGACTCACGCCAACAAACAAAGGGATCAACTCATTCAACGCATCTGATGCTCCAGACACATGGCAGCGTGAAATTGGCTTAGCACTGAATTGCAGCAATTTTTGGACGACGTGGCGTTCTGTGCCTGGGAGGAAGATTGGATGCACGGGAACTAGGGGTGGCAAAACGGGTTGGTGGGTCGGGTTCGTGTCGGGTTGGAGTTAATTTTTACAAAAATAGGTCGACACTAACCCAACCCGTGACACGAACGGGTTGAGATTTCTCAACCCGAACCCGACCCGTGTCAACCCGTTTCTTATGCACAATATCAAAAAATATGACCCGCGACCTGTTTTTGACCCGTAACCCGATTTTGACCCGTAACCCGGCTGTGACCCGCCTACGTTAATATATATAATATTAAAAAAAATAAAATTAGAAGAGTTTTATACCACTTCAATAAGAAGATTAGTGATAAGAGAAACATGGTTTGATCTTTTAAGGGCTTATATTATATATATGAAATAATATTAATTTTTTAAAATTTAATTAATTAAATACGGGTCAGAAACGGGTCATTTTCGTGTCAGACGGGTTGACCCGAACACGACCCGTTTTTTGACGGGTTAGTTTCAGGTCGACACTAAAATGACCCGTAGTCAAATTTTTGGACACTAACCTGCTAAAAATCGTGTCGGATTCGTGTCGTGTCGTCGTGTCGTAACCCATATTGCCGGCCCTAATGGGAACTTATTGGGATGCAAAGCACGGGAATCGGCAGGCCTGGAGTATTGTGCAGTAGAGCTAGGCCCACATCCTGACACTGACTACTTTCGAAACTTGCGTCCGGGGTCCACACGTGCACATATCGTTGATTGAGCGGTCTACAACGCAGGTGTGGGCGCTTATAAAGTGCTGCAAGTGGGGCTCAATGAATCCGGTTCCTATGTTGAATTTTTGTTATGTTTTATACTTTTAAGCATCAAATTACCTAATTGCCTTTCAAAAAAAAATAATAATAAAAATTACCCGATTGCCTATTTCACCTGCATAAATAAGGAAATAATAAATAAATAAATAAATAAAAAGAAAACTAAATAAAATAAAGCAAAATGAAATAAAATTAAATCATTTTAAATTAAACAAATAAAATCTCATTAAAAAGAATAAAAAATAAAATAAAACAAAAATAAAATATAAAGAATTTCGCCAACTTTAACATCAAAGAAAATTGAAATAACTCTATTTTATAGAGCCATTACCGATCCTTCTTGCTAAAGTTTTATGGTGAAATGACAACAACATTGAAGAAGCTACTAGGAAACACAAGGAAGATATAGGAAAAACTACCATGAATTGTTCTAATTTTTAGGACAAAATTATTAAGGGAGGTAGATTATAATGACGAGAAAATCCTAAAATTAAATAACGTAATTTACATATTCAAGTCAAAGATTTTTCTAGAGAATATCATGTTAGAATTTTTGTGGTTGAAAGATGGAATAATATAAAAAATCTAAAATTTTATAGTAAATATTAAAGTTAAATTTATTTACTTATTGTGATCGAATAATTCAGTTGATGGTTTTACTATAATTTAAGGCAGAAGAAATTTTAAATCGTAAATAACTTGAGAATTCTATTTATAAGAATTTCTAAGTGTAGTACAATGCTAGCAGTTTAACGAGTAACACTTTAATACATAACAAGTCCTTAATTGCCTATTAGTTAAAGAAATCAGATTTATATGAGTAGCATCTTTGCTAAAAAAAAAATACTATCAGAGCTCAATAATCAATACTGTTGAAGACTATGTTAGTACCAAGAAAAAAGTACAAGAAAAGTCAAGTTTAGATTTTACTCAGTCTGGAAATAATTTTACGATTTAAAACACTCCAATATTACTATGCGATTAAGAATTAACATGGCATCTATTTATTCAGAGATTAATGTTGGACTGTGAATAAACAATAAGAATAGACCCGACGGAAATCAAAAATCTTCTTTTAGCAAGTTAGTCACCCCCAGCCAGTATAGAATATATCTGTTTTGAGGAATCTTTAAAAGAATGTGAGGATAAGATCAATGACTATATATGACCATGAAGACGACTTGATTTGATGAACGTACCTAATGCCATCGTGAGATTTCTTCCCTTCACTTTCTTTTCCCTTGTGGCACCATACATAGGAGCTATTAACAAAAAATTTTTGCTTCATTGAGTGGAGTGAACGCTTAACCATAGCTAAGAAATGAAGAATAATTAAAATAACCTTCTATAAATAGGTATTTGAGTTTCATGAAGCCATTTTCTTGCATTTTTCTCTCTCATTTCCCTTGAGCAAAAGGGGTTCTCTCATACTCCCTCTCTAGAATATTCTTCCATTCCCCACACTCACAAATCGCTAGCAAAAAAAAAACAAAAAATTAAAGAAGAAATGGAGATTCAAGAGGAGTCACTCAAGTATGTCTTGAAGGGTACATCCACCATTCTTTATCTTTTACTTTAAATATAGCTTAAGCTTATGATTTTGGTGATGTTGGTATGTGAATAAGCTTTTATCTTTGTATTTATTATAGTTCTGTAAGTTTTAGTTATGATTGTTTAGATTTAGGATTAATTACAAAAATTCTCCTTGAATTATAGCCTTTGTAATACTTTATCTTTTGAACTTTAAAATGTAATACCCGTTCCTCCTAAAGTATAAACCGTTAACACAAATGGTCCTTCTGTTGGAACTTTAACAACAAATTGACAAATAAATTTAAAATTATGCATATGTTGGTAATCTTAGTGATAAAAACAGCAAGACAAATTAAAACCAAAATAAAAATAGTTTTTATTGATGATTAAAAACTAAAAAATCAATTAAAAATATACTACTATCTGGATCTCTCTTTTTTTCAATATACCGATTTTTTAAAAAAAATTTATTAACCTTTTTTCACACACAAAAAAGCATTTTGAATTTTTAAAAGATATAAATACTAATAAAACTTTCAAAAATATGAAAGAAATTTTATTAAAACTATCAGAGTTTTTTTCTTTAAAAATTTTGTGTTATATTAGATGTATTTATATGATATTCTTTTGCATTTCACATATATATATATATATATAACTTTTAAAATTTCAAATACTTTTTGAGTGAAAAAATAAAATTTCGAAGAAAATTTTGATATTTCAAAAACGAAGGATTCCAATGGTTTAATGTTTTTCATTTTTTTAATAATTAATAAATACTATTTAGTTATAGTATAAATCTTTTGGTTATTTTTATAACCAAAATTACCAAAATACTCTCAACTCTATAGTTATTTGTCAATTTTTCATTAAAAATTCTTACATATGCACCATTTTTGTTAATAGCTCATATTTCAAGAGGAACAGATGTTACGTTTTGAAATTCGAGGAGGAAAGTGTTACAAAGGCTATAATTCAGAGGAAATTTTTGTAATTAATCCTTAGATTTATGTAAGTTTGAGTATGGCTTAGTTTAGGTTTTGGTATGGTTTATGTTTAAAAATTTTTCTACTTATTTTGAGCATAAAAAGGGACCCTTTAGAGGTCGATTTTAAAATTTTCTTGAACACAAAACTTTTAGATTTCAACGTTGTGAACAAATATTTGTGAATCAAAGATTTTGTAATTTGGACTCTAAGGAAGGGGGGTTTTGGGTCATTTTTAGAAACTGTCCAAAAATTGTGTAAACAGTGGGGCATCCTCTATTTTGACGAAAAAGGATTGTTTCGAGAACAAATTATAATTTTTATAAAATACAAAAGTTTTAGATCTCAACAAGATGAAAAACTTTTCTAATGAGTTTTTTTTTTTTTTTTTTGAAGTTTTGCATCTAAAATACTATTGTTAGCTTTTGTTTAGTAAAGTGTGTAGTTTTTATTTTTGACAAAAACGACAACCAAAAAGTCCAAATCACAATTTTAACAACACAAGAAAGTTTTAGATCTAAACAAAATGAAGAACTTTCTTGAAGAAAATTTTGAAGATTCTACATCCAAAATTGATTTAAAAAAGATTTATAAAAACTATTAATTCAGTAAAGTTTACCAAAATCATTGGAAATGGATTTACAAAATACAGATAACAGAATTTAAAAACATAAAAGTCAAAACTAGAAACTTTTATAAAGAAAATTTAAAGAAAAATGTTTCCAACATATAGTTTTACGGTGACTATTAAAATTAATGAAAAAGTACCTTTCAATAGTAGTTTTTAAACAAACCACTGTTTACTAGAAAATTTACAATTTATGACTAACAAAGGAATTGTAGCACTCGAAAAACTATCGAGTCTATAGTACACATTTTTATCAAATTCAGACTCTATCTTAAAATGTGATTTTTGACACAAAACTTTACACAAATGAATATGGGCTTTCTTACAAACTTCAACGGCTTTCAGACAAGATTAGTCAAGGTCCAACATGATAGGCCATAACATCACGACACTAAATACACGCTCACCACCCATACTAGTTCAAATGCTGCCTTTCAATTCTAAGTTCAAACAAATTAGTGTCTAGAATGGAATGTAATGCACCTAGCCTTAATGGGTCATATTGGGACTTACAAAAATGAATAAAATATCTAGATATGGGCCTTTCTAATATTATGAGCCCATCAAGTGTAATAAAGGAATTTTAATTGGACTTAGTTAATAGAAAAGATAATTCATTATTAAATTGGTTAATTATCAACTCTAGCACGGATAATTGAAGGCAATTATGGGAAACTAAATTATAAGGATTAGATAAATTAATCCTTGTAATAAATATGTTGATTTTATGATTACGATCCTTAAATAAAGGAATTTATGTTCTAAGAAAGGATTTCATTCCTCTATGATTATGTTAAATTAAATAGCATAAGATAAACAAAACTTATACTCTCAATGGGTGTTCTTCTACAGAATTTTGTAGTAGTGCATAGAAAACTTTAGTGAGTTAGCAAATCCTATTGCTGGAAAATAGGTAAGCAGGAATCTTACCTACAATATGAATAGTTTCCAATAGAAAATGTTTTGCATATTTTTATGAAAATTATAAATACAATGTCATGCCATATTGCATATTCATAACAAGTTCAGTGAAACCTATAAGAACAAGTTAAGTTGAGCGTCGTACCAACCTCTCGTCCTATGAGGAGGCTTAGTTTTAGCATGGCAATATATATCACAATGTCAATGAGACCTTGCAAACCCTAACTTCCTAACGACAGCATGCAATTGAAATGGTACAAACACTTGATCCTATCAGTTTAATCAGATAAGATCATAAAGGAGTATAATCGACACATGCATATTTTATTATATGTCTTCTTAAATGTTTTACTAGCCATAGTTTCTACTTGCTAAGCGAAAGCTTATCTAAGTATATTCAAACTGTAGGTAAGCAAGGTTCAAGTAATGTCTGATGGACAATGGCACAACGGTGGATGATCAATAGAGATACAAAACATATACCTTGCACATTCATTCCGCATTTAGTTTTTGTTAATCATGACTCTTTAATTATGTGTAAACAATATGACTAAAATTCTACATGTATGTTTTGGAGACTAAGGTTGTAGTGTTGCAGCCTTGGTCTATATAACCCTTAGACTAATATGTCATTACAATATGTTATAATTTCTGTTACAACAAAAATAAGAACAATTTCTTTTAAATTATTTAGCAAGTTTATTTACTAATATTAAAAAAAAGTTTCACAAATTTAAGTAACTTAATAAATATATGTTTAAATAATTAAAGTAACAACCACATAGCTAGGGTCGTTATACTAACAGGTTTCCATATGTGCTTTTGGTTCATGTTAACATAAACTTTGAACTTTCTTTTCTTGACACTGAATTGGATTCATGTTAAAAGCTATATGTGATATTGGGCCTCTATCAGGGTGCTTTTTTTTTTTATGAAATATATAATTTTCATAACTTTCTGCCATGTTAAAAGTTCATGAAAGAAGCTACAATTTTATGTTACCTAGGATATTTCCTAAAATGCTTAGAATTTATTTGTTGTTTGCTTCAGCTAGATTGTTACATTTCACCTCAAATTATTGATTTCTTACTGGGAAGACTAGACTTTATGTAGTCTAAAATAATCAATTTACTCAAAGACTAATAAAAAGCAATCAATTTCTTCTTCTGAAGTTATTTAAATCCTTTGAACATCACTGCCATGGTGTCATGGTCAAGGATTTTTAGAGTGAAGAGTATGAATGTGTATTGCCCAAACCATTTTAGTCAAGCCTAGCCTTCTAAACAATGAAGCCTTCTAGGAGGCTTATAAACGCTTGCACGCATGTATCCCATTTTATGCCTACAAACTTCAATCACCACCTAGTCTCTCATACAAGTATCATGGCTACTTTCACGTACTCAAGCCTTGTGCCTCAAACACTCGCCCACCCATAGGCTGTAGGTCTACCCTTGATGCTTGCCACACAACTACTAGTCTAAAAGCGTCGCTTTGTTATTAGTACCTATGATTTCGTGGCTCAAGACTAACCAGCATGTCATGTGTTTGATCTGTTGAAAAAATACTACGTAGCAAAAATTTAAAAATTATTATACCAGAGTATTTTTTAAAATACAAGTTTGACACACTATATGCATAAATTAATCAAATCTTACTAACCTTGTATGTCGAAAGGCTGTCGCAATTTGTGAAGAGAAGAACATTCCATAAGAGCCTTAACCAAATGGTCTTATTTGTTATTCTTTATCGATGATCGGAGTGCGTGTGGGCGCATGTCGTATAGCTTTTCATAGGTGACTCTCCTAACCAATTGAGAGATACCCAAAACTACTGTTCGTGATTTGTGAACAATAGCTCTCAGGGGAGCTTCAGGGATTCACAGACAAAGTGCTCACTCTTTATCTCTCAACTAATATAAATAGCACAAAAAATAGACTCCCTATTATAGAGGTTGTCCCATGGTTGGTCCTTATCAAATAAGGCATCAAAAATTTGAATCTAGATCAATATCAGATGAAAAACACGTAAAAATGCGTGATTAGATTATCGTTTGCTAGACAAGTTGAATATGAAGACCGGCCTCCCAAACTTACGATAAATGATCCCTATGAATCTTTATTTCCTACCCAAGATTCTAGGGATAAAGCCTCAGTTTTAATTCAAATAACCCAATAAAGAAGTTATCTGATTAAAACACTTATATCTAGATAATCTCTAGGAAAAAAATATTCTTGATAATTCAACAAGTTTATCTTCAATTAATTTACACAAAATTAATTCAACTAATAAAACAAAATAAATTATCTGATCCTATCAAATTTCAGCCAATTTAATAATTAACGTAAGTCACTAATTTATTAGAAAAGCATGCTGTATCATTCTAGGATTTATTATGAGCTAGCAAAGGGGATTTGATAGACCTATATAATTCAAGCTCTCGACAATTACAAAACCCAATATCTCAGATATATATTTTATAATTATAAACTCTAATACTACTCTATTAAAAGCTTAGAGCTGCACTCTTGAACTATATAGAATTATAAAGCCTGAATAGCTAAGTCTTCATGGCATATCATAATGCATCGTTTCCTTATAGGATTATTTATAATCAGCTTGAGGATAAATTCTATCTTACATTCCTAATTTGTTTTTATCTTACGTTCTATTATCTCACCATCGGGAAACTTACTATCCAAAGACAATATACTATTTGGTTACACCTATGTATCTAAATGGTTGAGCGCTTCCAATTTTCCAATTACAAGATAACGCATATAAGAGGATATCCAAGACTCCTAAAGGGGAGCTATGGATTCCTTATCTATGAATAACAAGTCTACGCTATCAGGAGTCATGCCTCAACGTACCAGCATGCGTACTAACATAAAATATGGATGTCACCTTTTGGTATATCAAAAGACATAAGTCAAGACAATGATCCCATTACTCATCTCAGGATTAAGATGCAACACATATGATTGTCTAAAGGGAATTGATTTGCCGAGACAAAATTATTAATCTAAATCAATTACACTTTATATCCCAATCCAATACATCGTCACCCATGACAATGCACCAATGTTTCTATTCGTGGAGTCCTCCTTCAATGGTCAAGACAAACCATCTCCCATTAGGGATATAGACAACATAATAATCTTTGCATGAATAAAGCACCCAAGTTTATTCCCTCAATTGCGGATCTTATGATTTAGACTGTCACCTTTAGAATCATGTCTTCTACATAATCTATCTATCATATGCCTGATTCTAAATGTTTAGACTGACAGTCTTAGACCTTTTGTTTGCTTATCATACATTCAACAAATATGAATATAAAAGGGGACAATAGTTTGGTATATGAATAATAAATAAACTCTTTATTGATAAAAAATGTCCCTAAAAACATATTGCATTTTTACTCCTTAGGGTATATATGTCTAACAATCTCTCACTTGCACTAAGTGAGTAAATATGACAAATCGCGCATCCCTGTAGCTTCCACTTGCCTCTCGAAAAATCTTGTAGTTAGTCTCTTCGTGAATGGATCAGCTAAATTGTCCTCGAATATGATTTTACAAACAGCAACATGCCCGCCCTCTATGAAGTCCTTTATCACATGATACATTCGATCAATATGCTTACTCTTCTTGTGAAATCTTGGATCCTTAGCATTAGCTATTGCTGCACTATTATCACAGTACAGCGATACCACCTTATCCATATTAGGAACTACCTTAAGATCCCCAAAACACTTATAGAGCCACAATGTTTCTTTCAAAGCATCATTGGCTGCCACATACTTAGCCTCTATCGTTGAATCTGAAGTGCAATCTTGTTTCACACTTCTCCAAATAATGGCACAACTGCCAGAGTAATCACAAACTAGAAGTCGATGTCCTCGAATCTAGACAAGATTGGAAATCCAAGTCAGTGTATCTAAGAGGAATCAAAACCTCACCTGAATAGACAAGCATATACTCTCGAGTTCTTCTCAAGTACTTGAAAATATGCTTGACCATAACCCAGTAGTTCGGCCTCGAATCTGCCTGAAATCGACTAACAATCTTGACCGTATAACAAATATTCAGTTGTGTGTAAAGCATGGCATAAATGAGACTACTCATAGCCAAAGCATAAGGCACCTTCTTCATGTATTCTCTTTCTTCATCAGACTTTGGCGAGTCTTTCTTAGAAAGAGTAATTCCAAACCTAGATGATTGCCCACCTTTCTTGGAATCCTACAATGCAAACCTCTTGAGAATTTTATCTATGTAGCGTACTTGGGACAAAGCTATCATTTTGTTATTCTTATCTCAAAAAATCTAGATACCGAGAACAAAATTAGCCTCACCCAAGACCTTCATGTCAAACTACTTGGCCAATCATAATTTGACAGATGACAATGCCCCAATGTCATTTCCAATTAGCAGAATGTCATCTACATAGAGTAATAGAAAAACCACCTTCTCATATATTGACTTTAGCAACTTACAAAACTTATACTCCTGACCCTTAGCCTTGAACCTGTCTAGCTGCTCCATATTAATGGACTCATCAAAATAGCCATTCAAAAAAGCCACCTTGACATCTATTTGTCAAATCTCATAGTCAAGAGCGACATCTATGGACAAGAGAATACAGATGGACATAAGCATGGCTCCAGGTTAAAAGGTTTACTCGTAATCGATTTCTTCCTTTTGTGTGTATCTTTAGCTACCAGTCTAGCCTTATAGGTTTTGATCTTTCCATCCACTCCTCTCTTCCTCTTATGGATCCACTTACACCCTATGGGTTTTACCTTTTTGAAAAGATCCACAAGCTCCCAGACCTGATTAGTCTCCATAGAATTCATCTCTTTGTTCATGTCCTATATCCAAAGTTTCAAATCAATATCCTCTATAGCCTCTGCATAAGTATAAGGATCTCTATCATGTTCATTTAGTTTAGCCAAAAAGGTCTCACTATTGAACATATACCCCTCAGGTTGATGCCTGATCCTCCCACTATGCCAAAGCCCCTTAGGTTGTTGTTCGGGTTTGGTTGGTTTTTCTACACTAATTGGAATGGTTTCATTCGAGACCCTTAGAGTGATCAGAATAATCGTCAACTCCTTAAGCACCACTTTGCTTCAAGGCTTAAAGCTATCTATGTAACTTTCCTCGAGGAAAGTTGCATTAGTTGAAACCTTGACTTTATTTTCCTTTGGGTTATAGAAATAACCCCCTTTAGTCCCTTTTGGATATCCTACAAACACGCAAACTTTTGAACGTGCTTCCAACTTAGTGGCATCCCTAAACAAGACATGAGCTGGACATCCCCATATGAGAATATGGTTTAAGGATGTTTTCTTGCCCGTCTACAACTCGTGAGGAGTTTTAGGAACTGATTTTAAGGGCATATTATTCAAAAGATAACATGTGGTTTGTAGTGTATATCCCTTAAAGAATAAAGGCAATGATGAATTACTCAACATGGACCTAACCATGTCCAACAAAGTCCTATTTCTTCTCCCAGCCTTGCCATTCTACTGTGGAGTGCCTGGCGCAGTCAAATGGGATAATAAGTGTCCCAAGAACTCATTAGAAAGTATTCTCCACCTCGATCGAAATCGAAGTGCCTTTGTAGGTCACCCAATTACTTTTCCCTTTAGCCTGAAACTCCCTAAACTTGTCATAAGTTTCGCTTTTGTGGTGCATTAGGTACACATACCCATATCTTAAGTAATCGTCAATAAAAGTGATGAAATACCCATACCCTCCTCATGCCTGGATGTTTATAGCTCCAAAAACATCGCTATGCATAAGTTCTAGAACCCTTTCAACCCTATTGCCTTAGACCCAAATGGTCTTTTGGTCATTTTACCCTCCAAACAAGATTCACATTATGATATAGATTCCACCTTTAATTGACTTCAAGGTCCATCCCTTACCAACCTTTGAATCCTATTTAGGTTAATACGACCTCGTCATAAATGCCAAAGATAAGTCTCATTAGAGTGAGAAGTTTAAAGTCTTTTAGAGTTATTATCATTAATCTCAACATTAAGTAGTAAGTCTATTTTAGGTTTGAAAAGCATGTCATATCATTTCAGGATTTATTATGGGCTAGCAAAGGGGTCCTGATGGACTTATATAGTTTAAGCTCTTAATAATTATGAAATTCAATATCCTAGATATACATTTCATAATTATTAACTCTAACGCTACTCCACTAAAGGCTTAGAGTTGCACTCTCAAACTATATAAAATTATGAAGCCTGAATAGCTAAGTCTCCATGACATATCATAATGTATCGTATCCCTATAGGATTATCCATAATTGATTTATGGATAAATTCTGTCTTACCTTTCTAATTATTTTTATCTTACGTTTTATTATCTCACCATCGAAAACTTACCATCCAAAGATAGTATGCCATTCGGTTACCCCTATGTATCCAAATGGTTGAGACCTTCTAGTGTTCCAATTACAAGATAACGTATATAAGAGGATATCAATGACTCCTAAAGAGGAGCTATGGATTCATTATCTATGAATAACAAGTCTACACGATCAAGAGTCATGCCTCCAATGTACTGGCATGCATACCAACATAAAAAGTGGATGTCACCCTTTGGTACATCAAAAGACATAACTCAAAACAATAGGCCCATTATTCAAATTAGGATTAAGATACAATACATATGATTATCTAAAGTGAATTGATTTCATAAGACAGAATTATTAATCCAAATCAATTGCACTTTATTTCACGATCCAATACATCGTCACCTATGACAATGCACCAATGTTTCTATTCACGGAGTCCTCCTCCGATGGTCAAGACAAACTATCTCCTGTTAGGGATATAGACAACATAATAATATTTGCATGAATAAAGAGTCCAACTTTATTCTCTCGATTGTGGATCTCATGATTTAGACTGTCACTTTTAGAATCATGTCTTTTGCGTAATCTGTCCACCATATGCTTGATTCTAAAAGTTTAAATTGACAGTCTCAAACGTTTTGTTTGCTTATCATACATTCGATAAATATGAACATAAAGAGGACAACAATTTGGTATATGAATAATAAATAAACTCTTTATTGATAAACATATCCCTAAAGACATATTACATTTTTACTTCTTAGAGTATACATGTCTAACATGATCATAGGCACAACTTTTGTGCACTAAGGCCATAAGATTTCTTCAAGCCCTAGGCTAATGTAATAATCCTAACTACATGGCCGTTACTTAAATACATAATCCTAATACGTAAACATATTTTAAAATGAGATATTTAGATTCACAAAATAATTTTTTTAGAAAACAAAATTTTAATTTCGATTAAATTCAATATGTGATATAATTTCTTGACACTTATTCTATTAAAAAACTAACATAACAATTGTTAGGGATGTGCTCTAGGCCAATTATATAATGACCATATTTTGACTTTGTTACATTTGTATTTTATTAATGAAGAGGCATTTTCATTATTGTTTTTTATTCTAATTCCATGAATAGTTAATTATGCCTAAGGTCATCAAGTATGTGACTTGATAGTAAAACTCTTAGGTGAAAATTGAATTCTTTTCTAAATTGTCCCTAGTTGGTCATTATTATTGGGATAATAATGAATGAAGACTAGTATGAAGTTTGACTGATGATTATGTTTTACTAATTATGTGTATGAGATACTAAGTCAACTCATAGATACATATTTAAGAAATGATGTATTAGACTGACTCGCTATGAGAATATCGCATGGATAATTATCATAAATGATTCTCATCACAGTAGTATTATCCTAGTCCTCTGACCTGAAATCACCATGGTTTCCTACATGACAAGTTCTATATTTTGACACAATCTAATATTATCTTTAACAGGATGATGGAATGGATTGTTGTTAGATAGAGTGAATCATGTGAGGAATGTGAGTGATTAAGAAGGAATTTGTCCCTCGTTTATTATGAGAAAGATATCTATAGGCCCCTCAATAAGTTAGACTGAAGAAAAATGTGTGGCTATACTGGAATAAATTGATAAGGGTTATCAATATCAGTCTACTTAAGATCAAGAAATAATATGATTGAATAGTATAAGGATGACATAAACCATGCCTTATGTTCAATCAAGGTATCTAAAGACAAAATGACTTTAATACTTATTGTGGATTAGGATATGTCAGATTATTGACATTCGCATAACTTGGGTAATCATAATGTCTTGCTAGAGGCCGCTTATGATTTGTAGGCCAGAAACAGAATTTCAAGCCCACTACCAATGTTATGTGAACCTACAAGGTCATACACTTAGAATAGACCAAAAACGAATTTTAGGTTTATTGTGTCTAGGTTCAATAAACCTGATAATGTCTAGATTCAATGTACTAGATATGTCTAGCTTCATTGAATATGACATTATCTAGATTCTCTGAATCATATTCGAATTACAGTTTACCCTAGTTTAAATCTGACTCTATCTCGAAGTCAATAGATATATATATATATATATATGGTTTTAGGGTTTCTAGCTAAATTAAGAAGAAAGAAGGCATTCTGTTATTCTAAAAAGGTGAGAACATTAAAAACCCTAAAAATTAGAGAGAGTCATTTAATGCAAAGGAGAGGATGCTAGCACACCAATTCGTTTTTAAGAGAGTCTGTTCATGTGGATACCTGTAAAGGACATTGCTTTAAGTAACAACATCTGAATCTGATCTTGAATACAAAAAGCTTAAGTTAGGGTGTCACCGGAGTGAACTTGTTCTCTTCCTTCTAGAAATCTTGCCCCTTTTTGTCATCTGGTAAGATTCAATAACTTTCTTATTAATCTAATCGAATTGCATAGATCCTGCGAGGGTTTTATGGGAATTAATTTTAATTTTTCGCTGCTTATTTGAATCACAAAATCCAACAAAACCCAACAACAATAACTTGGTAAAACTTATACTTTTAAAACTAGGTTACTAATTTTTTTTGGAAACTATTCTCGTAATACCTTTCTTAAATTAAAATAATACTTTAAAAATATTTCTAAAACTAATTATTGCTACAATTTCTTATTAGAAAATTTATGTGTATTTGTTGCATTTTTTGTTGCAATTTCTATATATAAATATATATATATATTTCTTGTTCGAAGTCATAACACTTTTTAAATTTGAGGCTAAATGACTACAACTTCGGTCTCTAAAACTCATTTTGTGATGCTGCTTAATTATTCACACATACAAAATTTTGTGAAAAAAACTGTGCGAAAAACACATTTTTGTGTGAACAATATTCATTCCTATCTCTACCATCCATCCACCGCTCACCACTACCCAATCAAGTGATGTTGATAGGTTCCTTACCTACAGCATGAACACACTTAAATGAGCTTTTGCTCAGCAAGTAGGAGTTCAGCTCGCAAAACAATTTGAAGATAATTTAATAAAAATATGCATGATAATTTTATGCTTGCTTATTGACTCATTTTATGCTTAATTATTAAATCCTTATCTTATCTTATTAATTAGGCCTAGGTGATCATACCAATTACATATGATCCTTAGAAAGTTAGGGTTTGTGAGATCCTAATGACACCGAGATTTTAAACTATATAGAATTAATTGAAGTCTCTGCTTAGATTAAGAGGTTGGCACAAAACCCTTAGCTTATTTTATTAGTTTCACTTGTCTTATTATGTGTGTGCAATATGACATGTTGCTATATGGTACTATATACCAATATTAAAACATGCTTAACTAAAAGTAAGTAAACTAATATTTTAATAAGCATACATCACATATGTAAACACAGCATATCTTAACTAACTGAAAATGACCTAACAGAATATGGTAGGGCATAACATTGAACATGATTCCATAATTTTAAAAATCATGTAAAAAAATTTTATTTGAAACTATTCATACTACAAGCAAGATTTCTATTTACCTGTTTTCTTGTAATAGGTTTCTCTAGTAGCCCTAACTTCCTTATTTCCTAACAAAACAACTCTATGTAAAACACACTCTTAATTAAGAGTGTATAAGAATAACTTTATTTTATGCTATTAAATTTTAACATTTATTTTATGCTATTAAATTTTAACATAATCATAAAAATTTCGATCATCAAATTAGATCGTATTTCCTTTTATCAAAGAATCATAAAAATAGTTATCTCTATTACAATGATTAATTATTTAATTTTCCTTAATTGCCTTAATTCGTATTAAGATTAATAATTAATTAATTATCTTATTGTTATTAAGTCTATATGACCTCAATTAACTAAATTAAAATTTTTCCTTAACTCAAGGTGTTAGCCCAAGAATAGCTACCTAAGAGGGGAGTGAATTGGGTTTTAAAAAATTTTTTCACAATTATTGGAATTTTCTAGATTAAATGTACAAATGAATGCAACACACAAATACACAAAAACTAATGATAATAAACTTCAACAAAATACAAGTGCATTGATGTAAAGAGACAGGGAGAGAGAAATGCAAACACGATTTATAGTGGTTTAGCAATATGCCTATGTCCACTGTCACTGAGCAAAGTCTTCAACTTGGCCTCTTCCACTATCATGACCGTCTTTTCAGCACGATCATTTCTTGTATAATCTAGTGAGTTTTTCTACCTAAGGCTCACCACATCTTCTTACAATCGTCAATTTTATACATAGATTGACTAATTTTATGAAGATTGGCAAACCAATAAATCCCCCAACTTCTTAGGCTTGATAAACTATCACTCAAAGGATGTGATTTATAATTTTTAGCTCACTCATGAGATAAACTCTCCAAATATAGATGAATACAATATAGGGAGGTATGAGCAACTCTCAAGCATGAATATAGACAATGTAGGCTCAAAGAGTGTGTATGAGAGTGTGAAAAGATTGAGACACTATTAGAACACTTAGCAATTTGTTCTCCTTGTTCTTTATATTGAGTATAATGAATGGATGGGCATATATAGCTTTCATGTGCTCAGATACAACTTAAAATATCAATTTTTGATCAAAAGAGCCATTGTAATTGGAGTTCAACGATTAGAAAACTAGGCATTATAGACAGTTCGATAGGCCAAAGTTTGAATACTTCAGAACTGGACTCCAAATGGTTATCTGATCGGTAGGCCATTGTGGAAGTTCGGCCGACTGAACTTAAGTCATCAGCAAGCCAAACTTGGGGTTTGGCAAGCCGATAGAAACTCTACAAAAACAGGGTTTAAAACCCTCAAATTAGCAAGCCGATGTAGGGCATTCGATAGGCCGATTTGGGCCATCAACAAGAGGACCAGAAATGGTCGACAAGCTAATTTGTGTTGCCTAAAAAGACTTTAAAAAGTGTTTCAAAGCCTTGTTTTTATAGAAATTTGTTTAAGTAATTGTATGCAATTTTGAAACACGTTCCTCATAATAAAACAATTTAATTACTTTGAAAAACATGTATGCAAAGATTTAAAATGATTATGAATACATATGTGTATGTGTGAATTTAAGCTTGCATTGACTATATATCATTTGAGTGATTGCTCACTTGCATTAAGGCTTAAACAAATGATAACTTGTAATCTTTTAATCTTCATGAGTCCAATCCTTTTCTTGCTTTTTCTTGTGCTTTGATTCAACTCATTCCTCAAGTCTTGGTAATTGATTAGTCCTTGCATATTATTACTTACGAGTCTTGAGAGAAATTTCTTTCGATTTTCTTGAGATGCTAGAAATAAAACTAGTAATTGCTCTACATACTCAAGATAAATTATTAGTTCTTAAACAATAATTTGTTTGTTGTCATCAAAACAAAAATAAATATTTCATTTGAAATCTTGGAGCCAACACAAGGTTCTTGAACTGAACTCTCATTAACCATTTTCTAAGTTCATTAAGTGTACTCGTAATTGGTTCAAAGCCTATTAAGTTCAAAAGAGAACCTAAGACATTCTATATGTTGAATCGTTAAAACAATGACCCGAGTGGCTTCTTAGACTAAGATAGGTGTTGGACCCATATTTAACATCGTAATACTAAAAATATAGCATATTAGGTCTTCAAAATAGTCATGTTAACATTCATTTAAAAACCGTTAAAAGTTTTGTGATATAAGGTTGCACTTTAACTATATCCATTTAACTCAAAGATTCGTATCAAAATCGCACTTTAAAATATCGTTTGAAATTGATAAAATACTAAATCTAAGGTTTATATAGTTTTTTGTGAATGCCATAATACTTTGTTTGTCAAAAACTAGAATTTTATAACTACATAATCATTTATGTACAAAATTAGGAGGTACATTTTCGGTTAGTTTTAAAAGTTACTGTAAAAATTCTATGTTCTAGAGAACTTTTCTTTTAAAGTTTTTCCTCATCAAAGTTACTTGTTCTAAATACAGGAAACTTTTGTGATTATTTAAAATTCAATACATTGTCTTTAACATAGTTTTTTTTTTTTTGTTATTATTTTGCAAACTTTATTGATTAAAAAGTTTTGACAGTTATTCAATAATCCAACTTAAAGTGTTTTTTAGATATAGATTTTTACAAAAGTTTCTTCATGAAAATTTGTTGTCTCATTGAAAACTAAAAGTTTCATGTTCAGCAAAAATTATGGTTCAGCCTTAAAACTACCCAAAACTTTAGAAAATAGTTACAGCCCATAAATACAATCTTTTGGACGGTGTTAAGAAACTATCCATAACTATATTTTAGAGGTAGATTTTGAAAAAAGTTTCTTCACCAAAGTTGTTCATCTCATTAAACACTAAAAGTTTTGCATTCCGTGAAAGTTCTAATTCAGGGCCCAAAATGGCTAGAAATAGAGGTTCCCCATTCAAGGCAGTTTTGGACAGCAACCAAAAACTATTTTGGCAGCTATAGGCAGTTTTGAAAAACTTCACGAAAAGCCACCTTAGAGTCAAAACTACCGTTTTTCACTGTCATAGACTTTTGCTCAAAATATCAAAATCTAAAAGGTCTGTATTCAAAAAAATTTTAAATGCACTCTAAGGCTTCTGTTTTTGCAATCAAATTTTGTGGAAAATTATTCCACAACATCAAACATAAAAATACCTACATTAACATACATAATCTAACTTATTACATCAAATATATATAAAGCCACAACCACTAATATAAATAAACATTATTACAAACTATTTTCTTACTAAAACATAAACTTAACTCATAAGAATATAAAATCAAATTAACTAGGTGATTAAGGGTGTAAGGTCTAAAACTTTCACATAGAGATACTTTCTTGATCACAACTTCTAGGAAAACCTATTCCTCCTCCTTCCTTCTTGTTTTAAACACAAAAAATATAGACTTTACTACATAAAAATCTAATCTTCTTTTGCCAACAAGAAGAAAAAAAAAGTGTGGAGTATACCTTGATGATAACTCCTCTAAATCAACCTCTTTTTCTTCTCCTTCTAATCCTTTTACCTAGGGTTCTTACTATGGAAATGGAAGAAATTTTTTTTGTTGTTTTGCTAGATAAAAACAACATCTTGAAGGAAGAAATGGGAAGAAAATTTTCTTAGAAAACTTTGTATTGGACCTAGTTGTAGGGAGTGAAAAAGAAAGGAAAATTTTCTTAGGCAGCCCTTAAGCTAGAACCAGTTTGGGTGGTGATATTGGAGGAGAAATTTTTTTGGAGAATTTCTTTAGGCATACCCAGTTTTGAAAGGAAAAATGGGGAAGAAAATGAAGAGGAAATGGGGACTAAAGTGGTTTTTTTTATGGTGCATCTATAAATAGGACCAACCTTAATCTAATTCTCCTACCTAGTTAAAGTTTAATCAAGCTAATAATTAACTTAGATGAGTTAAAATTTTGCTTAAGAACCCATAAGTAAGGCACCATTTGACTAATTGGAGGTGATAAGATTTTGTCTCATAAATGCACCGAGAGCAATTTCAAATCTAGTCTAAATCAAAGTCAACTCTTGTCCTTGAAACTTATCCTCCAGGATTCTCATTAAACAGATTAATTTTATACTATTAGGGGATAGCTAATTTAGCTGACAAGAAAAATTAATTTCTGACGGGTCCTTTCGTATTTTTTAAATACAATTTGACACTAATCATAGTATAAACCAATACTAATATATGTTTTAATTGCGTATCGATTTTTAAGTATTTTTAGTCTTAAAATTATTTATAAATTTAATAAAAATCTAGAATTGAATTTTTTTTGTATTTAGACTCAGTTATAGCCTTGTTTTACGACAATGTAAATTTTCGAGTTTGCGTGGTATTTTCTACCGAAATTACTACTCATGTAACTCCAATTTCAAATTAATTGGCAATTAAGGACTTGTTAAGCGTCAGAGTATTTCTTGGTATACTATTAACATCATACTATACTTGAAAATTCTTATTATTAAAATTTTTAAGTTATTTAAGGATTGAAATTTCTTTCGTTTTAAATTGCAATAGAATTTATCAACCAAACTATTTAATCACGAAAGATAGTAAATTTAAATTTAAAATGTACTATAGAATTCTAGATTATTTATGTTAATTCCACAAATCGTTTAATCATAAAATCAAACATGATATTATCCAGGAAAATCCTTGACTTACATATGTAAATTATATTATTTAATTCTAGGATTTTGTCAATCATTATTGATATGGACTAAGTTCTTAGGGCTTGTAAAGTTAATTCCTTAATTTCACTGATAATAAACTCTTTAACACTACAACAAATTTTTTATTATACGACCTTTATGTTAGACATGTATGCCCTAATGGAGTAAAAATGTAATGAGTTTTTGGAGACATTTTTATCAATAAAGAATTTATTATTTATATACCAAATATTGTCCTCTTTACGTTCATATTTGTTGAATGTATGATAAGCAAACAATAGTCTGAGACTGTCGGTCTAAACCTTTAAGAATTGGGCATATGATGGATAGATTATGCAGAAAATAAATAGATTCTTAATAATTCTACAAGTTTATCTTGATTTAATTTATCCAAAATTAAATCAACTGATAAACAGACAAGAATTACCTGACCCCAATAATTCAACAAGTTTATCTTGAATTAATTTTGTTCACAAAATTAATTCAACCGACAAACAGACATGAATTATTTGATTCTTTCAAATTTTCAACCAATCTTATAAAT
>CAMOHE010055508.1:9504-53253 GCA_946598075.1 Artocarpus hirsutus
GCACTATTATGATGATGATAATGATAAAGTTGATGATGTTCATGAAATGTTTTTAACTTGTGAAGATTACAATGTACTTACTAAGTATTAGCTTATTCAAAGTTTTACATCATGTTGCAGATAAGGGTAAGAAAGTTTTGGAGTAGGCGAAGGACACTGACAGGCGTGTGAGCTCAGGAAGATGGTTTGCAAATGAAAGAACGCCAAGGAAAGAGATTTTAATGAAATAATCCATAATTTACGATTCTGAGAATGTTTATTTTTTTTTAATTTTTTTAAGGATATGTTTTATAATTTTTGAGAATGTTTATGGACTTTTATTATTTTATAAATTTTCTTCTGCATTTGAAACTTTAAAACTTGTTTTAAAAGAATTTTTTTTTTAGTTCAGCCTGCCGACCATTACTGGTCGGACTGCTGAAGAATTTTAATCAGCCTGCTGATCTTATTGATTTTAAAATCCCATTTTGCAAAGCCTCGGGCGGCCTGCCGATGGTTGACCTTCGGCCTGCCGGTCGAGTTCGGCTTGCCGAAATCCAAAGTTCAGCCTACCGAAATGTGTTCAAGGAATTTTATTTTTGTTTTCAAAGGTTAATTTAATTTTCAATGATATTAGCAAACTATTTACAGCACGTCTATAGAAAAGCGAATTGTTATAATCAAGTAATTTAGAATTTTTTTGTAAATTAGATAAAAATACAAATATATATATGTATGTACGGATCTTGAAAATGCTTTTCCAAACTATGATTATAAATATGAATTCAAATACATAATAGTTTTACTACAATTAATGGTTTAATTAATGAATATAACGACATCTGTGACGTCTGAAAAGGGGGCGTTACAGAGCGTTCCTTATATGAGTAGTCAAAGGTTCAAATCTTAGAGGACGAGCTCCCCCCGTGGAAGGTAAATCCGAGCAATGGCCCCCGAGCTCCTCCGACAATACGTTCAAGGGACCCACCAGGCTCCGACCAGAGAACAAAATTCAACATACCAGTATCGATGTTTGTGCTTTTTTTTTTTTTTGTTATACTTTTAGCTCTTAATATGTCTTTCTTATGTCTAATGTTAAATTCACAAAATATAAAAAATAAAAACACTAAATCGTAACAAAAAAAAGTTCCTTTTTTCTTTTTTAATCAAATCTATTATAAATTTAGAACTTCTTTATAAAAAATATTTATAAAAATATAAAATACATTACTAAAATTAGTTTTATATTACATATTTTAATCGTGCTTATAGTTAGACCCCAATCATACTTTTAATGTGCTCGCTCTGGGCCTTTACTATGTCATATTCTCAACATACTTCATGCCCAAAAATTACATTAAGCCCAGTCCATTTAATAAGCGAGATAAGTTAAACCTATTTAATAATCGTGTCATACCGGGCCTGTTTTTAACGTGTTGTGTTTATGTCAGTCCACTTTTGACATCTTTAAATACACGTAATGGATTCATATCTTAAACAAATACTTACTAACAACATGTGTTACGCACGTGCTATCTTTTTAAAGAAACGATAATCATAAGAAATTTAAAGCCATTTTTAATTTGAATACTATCAATTTTTATTATTGCCTTACAGAAGTTAAAGTCTATGTAAATTGTTTGTTCGGAACAAGCATCGTCACTCAACTTCGAAACGCGTGGGCGAGAGAAATAAATACCCAACTGAAAACAACAGTGAAGAGATATATATAAAAAAACAAAAAACAAAAAGAACAAAAACAAAAACAAAAAAACAAAACAAAACAAAACAAAAACCTCTAAACTAGTGCAGCACTTGATCTCGATCTGAGCATAGCCTATTGCTATTCGTTTACAGCATAATTTTTGCATGGACGTCATTTCTTCTGCTGTCATCATAAAGGTTTGGTCGCTCTTAATGTTTCATTCAGTCAAAATGCAACCATAATAGAGCAGAAGCGAGGCCCTCACGTCTCCCCGCATTAACCTCAAAATATGATTGTGGCCAATGAATTCAAGCTCGAGAAGCTTTTACACTTTTTAATTCATATTTTTTATACTTTTTTTCATGCTCATAATAAAAAACTGTCAAATATATTAGTAGCAATTGATGGAAAGCCAAAAAGAAATAAAAAGAGCAACATATGTTTCATAACAAAAAAGGAAAAGAAGCTCTCTTTAAAATCTACTTACCTCATATAATGTCTTATGTTATATTGGAAACAAGCACAACTCTGCCAATTACGGAGACAGAACACTGGCTTGAGAATTAATCAAGCCCAAACAAATAGAGTTGGATAAATAAATTAACATTCTATATACTGAAAGGAAAGATCACCAGGTAGAGCTTTTACCGTCGGAGCAAATAATGGACAGATGTAGCATGAAGCCATTTAGAAAAATAGTTGAAAGAGAAAAAGTAAAGATTGGAGTTTGGAGTAGCCGTAATAGGGTAAACTCAACAAACTTAATTCATATATTTATTATTAATATAATTGTTAAAAACAACATAGTTGGTGTTTGGGTGTGCTTAGCGTGCTCTCCCGGAGAGACACACCTCGGCTGTTCGGCCACACTGCTCAGCCGTAAGCCTCTATAACAAATCCACAACTCCCATGTAATTGACACTTCCTCCCTAGGTGCTCCAAGGGACCCCGGCTGGTTGCAGCACAAAACTTCTTCTCTTCAAGAAGAACACGTGCTTGTGATGATCAGACAAAGCCTACATCCGGGCATCTACTTGCTTCCACAGGTCGATACATGGCCTCCTATCAACCCTCGGATAAAGAACAAACCTTCAAAGGATTACGACACTTGTCACCTACTACCTGACACAACTTGAAAAGACACACGGGTCATGGGTCAAACCCACCTAACACCAGGTCTAAGTGGTGGCCTATAAATTGAGCGCATTTATCGCACTTAAAGGTAACGTGCTCTTTTCCACCTAACTTTGCTCCCAAACTCGGTCGAATAGATACCTGACTTGAGTGTCAAAGAGCCTTTGGCTAGCACCACACTGATGCCCCCTTCATCTCTGAAGCCTCCCTCTTCTTGTGTAGGTCCATCTTAAGAGGCCGGGACAAGGAGGAAAGGCCATCCGACCACCCTACATAGCCACACGTGGTGTTGATCTCTAGTGAATCAAGATGAAGCATCAACATTTTGGCACTACAAGGAGGGCTCTACGCCTTTCCAACAACCTTACTCAACACCCACATATGTCAATAGCCATACTCAACATGGTTAAGAGAGGAAATACCCAAACTGAGGGTACCCAACAAAAGGGGCCAGGGAACACCCAAAATAGGAACTAGAACAAACCTTGTAGGAGGCTCTATACAGCAAGGTCTTGATCAGCGGCCAGGGTAGTGAAGGCAGATCCAGTTGCATAGGACCCAATTCGCGAGCTGACTTTAACGGTTTGTCTACTTTCACAGCAAATGGCGCAACAACGAGCATAGTAGCCACCTCCTACTCTCCTTCTTTCGGCTTGAAAAGACCAGGTAGGTGGTCGAGTAGGGCTGAAGGGTGGCTCTTAGAGTGAAGGATATTTTGAACATATCAGATGGCAGGCCTCGAAAGGCATATTCAAGAACAACAGGCTTGTTAGAGAAGGCCGGCTCGGTTCTCAAGAGGGCCTCGATGACTCCCTTCAAGGTTCCCAAGCTTTAGTCTTTGACAGGCTTAGGGATCAGAGGGCTCACCCCACCGAGATAAACTAGAGGGAAAAGATGACAGGGCAAAAGGTAAAGCCCAATACTAGGTGGAACTATGTGAAGACACTAACAGTCGCTAATTACGAGACTTACAACGATAGATTGACCAGATCAAGAACTGTCGCTATGGAGTAAATGAGGGTGGCATGCCAGACCAGCCCTTCACCAACACCATCATATGGGCCCTATGCTGAACAAGTTTAAAGTGCCACAGATTAGAGCCTATGATGGAACGAGAGACGTCGACGAACACCTAGAACTGCATAGGGGCCACATGATGCTTTAGAGCGTAAGTAATGCTGCCATGTGCAAAGCATTCTTGCTTACTCTGACTAGCTTAACTCGGCAATGGTTCCACCGTATTGAACTGGGCACCATGTCCTCATTCTGCCAACTGTCAAACGCCTTTTCGGTTGCGTTCACCATATCATGAACTATGAGGAAGGAGGTTACCCACCTCTACACCGTTAAGCATGCCTTTTCTTTAGGGCTAAGAGATAAAGGCTTAATTTGGCCGTTTGCCCTCGAGCAGCCACGCATATTTTCCCAAATGCTCGGCTATGCCTAAAGGAACCCCGACGTGGCCGACTACATAAAAAGCTGACGAGATAGAGAAGGCAGCAGCAACAAGAAAGGCAAGAAGCAAAAAGATCCACCCAAGAAGTCTGGAATCGACCAAAACAAGAAGCCTAAGACTGATAAGTCTAGAGTCCTAATCGGGAAATTCCAAAGCTACATACCACTGGTAGCCACCATTAATGAGATATTAAACTAGGTAAGCAACCAAAACTTGTTAGTGAATCTGCCTTTGTTAAAGGGGAACAAAGTGAAGAGAGATCAAAACAAATACTATAACTTCCACAAAGATTTGGGCACAATGCTCGAGATTGCATTCAACTTAAAGATCAAATCAAGAAGCTCGTCCGAGACGAGCATCTTAGAGAATTTTTTGAGTGAGTCTTGACCACTTGCAGCAATGCTAGGAGAAATGATTAGCCCTCTACAAAAAGGTCAACCTAGAGCACATAATGCCGATGGTGGGAACACCCCGGACTTGCCGAACATCGTACACATGATCTTCGATGGGCCAGTTACTAGGGACACCACGAATGGCTGCTAGGCTTATGCTCGGGAAGCTAGGCTAATCAAGTGAAAGGACCTCATGAATATATCCGAGCATATCTATAAAATCTGTTGATAAGAGGATGTTACACATTACCTTCATGGAGGAAGAAGCAATAGGCTCGTTCATCCACATAATGATGCTTTAGTGTGCGATCTTTAATGTGCGAATTACAAATACCCAACAACATAGTTCAACGGATCTTGATTGACAATGACAGTTCGACTAATATTCTATTTAAGCAAGCATTCAACAAGCTCAAGATCAACAATGCCATATTAATCTTGGCCTAGACACCCCTGTATAGTTTCTTAGAGAAGTGTGTTCGAGCTGTTAGCATGATCTGCTTGCCAATCACTTTTGATAAAGGTAATGCCAGGGTGACATGCCTCGTGGATTTTCTCATCGTGATAAGCTGTCTCAGCATAATACCATCATTAGGTGATCGACTCTCAACGCTCTCAAGGCTGTAGTCTCGACCTACCACCTAACAATGAAATTCTCAACTGAAAACAAGGTCAGGGTAATAAGGTCGAGATAGAAAGATTCCTGAGAGTGCTACATCAAGGTCGTAAAGGAAGCAACAACTCAGTGGCTCAATATCTAGGTTGTTTTCAAAGTGGACGAGATAGATTTCCCTACAGAGCAGGAGCTAAAAATGTTATCTCATCACGACCTACGACTGCTTGAAGAGGAGATGCATGCCACACCTGTAGAGGACTTGGTGCCATATCGCCTAAACCCTAAACACCCTGACCAAATGATCCTACTCGACTCTCAACTAAAGAATAATATCCAAGCAGATCTAGAGAAGTTTCTAACAGAATATCCAGACATGTTCACTTGGTCCTATGAAGACATGCTCGGGATCGACTCGAGCATTATTAGCCATCATCTAAATGTTAATCCTAGGTAGAAGTTGGTCATCCAAAAAAGAAGAGTATATAATACGAAGAGGTATGCCTCCATCAACAATAAAGTTTAGAAGCTCCTGAAGGCCATATTTATTCAAGAAGTTACGTATCCGAAGTGGTTAGTGACATGGTCTTAGTAAAAAAAGACAACAAGAAGTGACAAGTCTATATCGATTTTACTGACCTAAATAAAGCCTACCCAAAGATCTGCTTCCCATTACACTAGATGGACCAGCTAATAGATGCAACTACCAGGCAAGAACTGTTGAGCTTTGTGGACGTCTATTCTCTCTATAATTAGAGTAGGATGTCCGAGGAGGATTAAGTGAAGACCACGTTCACCATAGACCAGGGATTATTTTTCTAAGTAGCCATGCCATTTATATTGAAAAGTGCCAGGGCCATTTATCAATGCCTGGTGAATAAGATGTTTGCTCAGTAGATCAGGAAGACCATGGAGATGTATGTCAATGACATACTCGTCAAGGCAGTCCGAGTAGCCGATCATATCATCGATCTCCAAGACAACTTTGACATACTCTGAGAATACAAGATGAAACTCAATTCGGCCAAGTGTACATTTGAGTAGAGTTCGACAAGTTCATCGGATTCATGATCAACCATCGCAGCATTGAAGTCAATCTAGCTAAGGCCCAAGCGGTGGTGAACATGCATTCTCCCCAAATAGTTAAAGAAGTCCAGAAGCTAATTGACATGATCACAGCCCTATCCAGATTCGTCTCTTGTTCCACCTATAAGTGCCAATCTTTTTTTCAAGCACTCAAGGGGAGGTTAGAATGGATTAGAGAGTGTAAGGAAGCACTTTAGAATCTCAAAAAATACTTTGCCATACCCTCGCTCCTATCCAAACCTCTACTAGGAGAGATACTTTAACCCAACCTAGTAGTGTTCAAGAAAACAACTAGCTCAGTCCTCATCCAAAAAGAAGATAACATCCAGAAACAGGTCTACTACATTAACAAAGCATTCCAGGGAGCCAAGGAGATGTACACTCCTTTAGAAAAATAGGCTTTTGCTCTGGTCACCTAAGCTCAGAAGCTCCGACCATACTTTTAAGGGCACATGATTTGGGTCCTGACTAAGTACCCCTTGTGCCAGATCCTCCAAAATCCAGAAATCTTTGGTCAGATGGCCAAGTGATTTGTAGAGCTCAAGGAATTTGACATGCATTTTGTGTCTCAGACAGCCATAAAAGCATAGGCTCTTAGTAATGTTATAATAGAGTTCACAAATGCCAAACAGGCTATTTTTTTGGCCGAAAGACACCTGTCGAAAATTTCAACCTAGCTAGTAGCAACATCAACAGACTCAATTCTAAATGGGAGCTATTTGTTGATGGATCGTCTGGCATGAACGAGTCAGGTGCCGGTCTCATCCTCATCGGCCTTGACAGGTAGAAGGCCAGCTATGCACTCCGATTCAATTTTAGGGCCTCCAATAACAAGGTTGAATATGAAGCACTGATAGCTAGTCTCAAGTTCCAAGACCAAAGTGAGTGCATGGCAACCTATCTAAGTGAAGTCAAAACCTTGCTCGGAAGTTCAAGAGTTACTTATTTATTCAAATCCTGAGAAAAGAGAATATAGAGGTTGACACACTTTCTCAGTTAGCCTCAGGCCTTGAAGACTACAACCTGACGTCAGTTCTAATCAAGAGGTTAGCCAAGCCGATCATCAGGGAAGAATTAGTTAGTGAAGCCAATGACCAAACAGAAACTTGGATGGACCTGATTATCTGATACCTGACCATAGCTAAACTGTTCAACGATCGAGAGGAGGCCCATTGAATTCGCAATAGCTCCACTTAGTATTTGATGATAGAGGGAAGGCCTTATTGGTGTGGCTACACTACGCCCTAGAGGCTTAGTACTAGATGAAAGAAATCCATAGTAGGTTGTACGACAATTATGTAGAGGGACGATCCTTGTCTCTAAACTGCCTTTGTTAGGGCTACTACTAGTCGATCATGGACTAGGACTACAAGAAGTACACCTATAAGTGTCTTAAATGCCAATAGCTTGCAAGGGCAATTAGGTGTCATGCCGAGCCCCTCAACTTTGTCATGTGCTCCTGACCATTTGCCAAGTAGGGCATTGATTTGACCGAGCCTCTTCCTACACCCTGATCACAATTCATGTATTGTATAGTGGCCATCGACTATCTCACTAAATGGGTTGAAGTTGAGCCCTAGACCGATATAACCGAGGGTAAGTGTATCAACTTTATCTAGACGAACACAATTTGCTAATACGGTGTTGCGCACATGATAGTGACCAACAACACCAAGTAATTAGAAGCAGCAAGTCTCCTTAAAATGTGCTGGTAGCTCGACATCAAAAAGGCGTTCTCCTCTTCGGGCTACCCTTAGAGCAATGGATAAGTTGGGGCCGTCAAGAAGACCATAAAGGACAGCCTCAAGAAGAAACTGCAAGGTGTCAAGGATGCTTGGATTAGTGAGCTTCTAAAGATGCTCTGGGCATACCATACGACTATCCGAATAGCCACAAGGGAAACTCGTTTCTCCTTGGTCTATAAAGTTGAGGTTGTTATCCCTATCGAGGTTGACTTGTCGAGCTATAGAGTGGAACACTACAATGAGCAGCAAAACACTGAGCTCATGATGGCTGGGCTTGATTTATAAAAAGAGAGGAAGGACGTTGCTTTCATTCGAACTATAACCTAAAATCAAATCATTGCTTGGTACTGCAGCAAGTGTATATAATCAAAAAGCTTCAAAGTTGGGGACTTGGTCTTAATGAAGAAACAGTTCAATAGCCCAGGCTCATATCCTTTGGACCAAAATGGGATGGCCTATTTAGAGTGGTCGATTTTGTTTGGTCAGGCACTTACAAGATTGTTGATACCAAAAGAAATGTACTCGCTCACCCATGGAATGCCAAGTACCTAAAGAAATTCTATTGCTAACATGGGCCATATTAACCTTTTTTGACCTCTGGCCTGCATTCTTTTTGTAATATTGTAAAGATCTACCGACTAGGGCAGAATACAAATGTAAAAAAATATATCAATGAAAAATAAATTCAAAAATTCCTATGGCATAGGACGAGATCCCAACCCAAGTCAACCTCGGCTTGCCTCTTCTAAACTTAGCAAACTACTCTTCTTCTTCACCTTGGCATCACCTCCTTGGACCTTTTGCCTCTCCTCGGTAGTGGCTGTATCGATGGTCACATCTCTCATTATAGGAGCCTCTACTATGGTACCCCGACTAGAAGAACTTTGCGTGTTAGTAGTAGCTACCAAGCGGGCATGCTCTTAGGGAGTGACTCAAGACTTGCTAGCAACTACTTCGATGTAGGGGTCTTGTCCCCTGCATGGCCTAATAAGACCCCTTGTTGGAAAACAATATGCAACAGAATTTGAAAAATTTTAAATCAAAGTATTTTCTAAAACACAAATTTGATATGCTAAATACATAAATTAATAACAGATCTTACTAACCACTTTTGTATATCGAAAAGCAGTAGCAATATGTGAAAAGAAGAATGTTCCAAAAGAGCCTCAACCAACTAGTCTTTGCTATTTCTATCCATGATTAGATTATAGGTGGTTGCACGTCATGTAGCTTTTCCTCTAGTGACTTTCCTTCCAACCACTTGAGAAAACCTAGAGCTATGGTTCTTGATATTGAACAATAGCTCTTAGGAAGTTTTAGAGTTTTTTTCACTAGAGTACTCACTCTATGCTTCTCAAATGATCTAAATAACGAAGAAAACTCATACTTATTTATAGTGGTTGAATTTGGGGTTAAACCTTATCTGATTAGGCCTTAAATTCGAGTCTAGGTCAACTTTTGATGAAAAACGTGTCAAAACATGTATACTGATTATCGCATATTTGACAAGCCAATCTAGGAGAGTAAGCTAGATTAGCCTGCTGAACATACTCCATTGACTTGCTGAAGTTTCCCATCGGCTTGCCAATTGTGCGATAATCTAGAATCATCATAATATCTTATTTTCAACTAAGAATGTATTTTCAGCTAAGAATATTAGATAGAGCCTCAATTTAATTTGAATAACTCGATAGAGAATTTCTCCGATTAAGATAGTCATATATAGATAATCCTACAGTAAATAAATTATTATCCAAATAATTCAACATATATATCTTGAATAAATTCACAAAATTAATTCAATCGTTAAACTAACATGAATTATTAAATCCAGTATTATCAAATTTTAGCCAATCTGATAATTTAACGTACTCACTAATATGTAGGAAAAAAACATCGTATCATTATAGGATTTATTATGAGCTAGGAAAGGGGACCCGATGGACATATATAGATCAAGCTCCTATAATTATAAAATAAAATATCCTAGATACATATTTTATAATTATCAACTGTAACGCTGTTCTACTTAAAGCTTAAAGCTGCACTCTCGAATTATTAAAATTACAAAGCTCCAAAAAGCTAACCGTCTTTGACATATCATAATGTGTCACATCCTCTTAGGATATTCATAATCAGCTTAAGGATAAATTCTGTTTTATCTTCTCGATTATTTTTATCTTACGTTCCATTATCTCAATATTGAAATACTTACTATTCATAAATAGTATACCATTTGGTTATACCTATGTATCCAAATAATTGAGCGCTCTAGTCTTTCAATTACAGGATAATGCATATAAAACAATATCATTACCTCTACAAAAAAGCTATGGATTTCATATCTATAAATAACGAGTCTACGTGAACGAAAAGTCATGTCTCCAACATACCGATATGTGTAACATCATTAAATCAGGATGTCACCATTTAGTACATCAAAAGACATAAGTTAGGAATATAGGCCCATTAGTCATTTTAGGATTAAGACACAACACATATGATTGTCTAAAGTGAATTGATTTGAACAAATAGAATTGCTAACCAAATCAATTCATCTTTTTGTCTGGATCTAATACATCATCACCTATGACAACACACTAATGTTTTTACTCACAAAATCCCACTTTGATGACCAAGACAAGCCATCTTCCATTAGGGATGTAGATAACATAACAATCTTAGCATGAATAAAGCATCCAACTTTATTCTTTCGATTGCGTATCTTATCATTTAGACCATCATCTTTAAGATTTATATCTTCCACATAATTTTTTTCATCATATGCATGATTCTTAAAGGTTTAGACTGACAGTCTCGACTTTTGTTTACTTATCATACATTTAACAAAAATGAACATAAAAAGCACAACATTTGATATATGAATAATAAATTAACTCTTTATTGATAAAATGTCTTCAAAAACATATTACAACATTTTACTTCTTAGGGCACTATGTCTAACAATCTTTCCCTTGTACTAAGTGAGTAAACATGATATGTTACGCATATCTATAGCTTTGATAGGCCATAATGTCCTTAGACATGACCAAACATATTTCTACATTTCCATTCACTATGTTGTCCTTTATCATATGATACTCTTGATGTACATGCTTACTCTTCTTATGAAATCTTGGCTCCCTAGTATTCGGTATCACTGTAGTGTTATTACAATACAGTGATACTACCTTATCCATACCAAGAACTACCTCAAGATCATCAAGGAACTTGTGGAACCACACTTCTTCTTTCGAAGCATCACTAGCTACCACATACTCAGCTTCCATCATTGAATCCATAGTGTAATCTTGCTTGACACTTCTCCAAACAATGGCACCTCCACTTGAAGTAAACACTAAACCAGAAGTTGATTTTCTTGAATCCAGACAAGATTGAAAATCCAAATTAGTGTATCCTAAAGGTGTTAGATTCTTACCTGAATACATTAGTATATAATCTTTAGTCCTTTCAGGTACTTAGAAATATGTTTGACCATAACCCAGTGGTTCAGTCCTAGAATTGACTGAAATCGACTTACTATCCCGACCGCATAACAAATATATGGTTGCGTGTAAAGCATTGTATAAATGAGACTACCCACTACCGAAAGCTAAGGCACCTTCTTTATATATTCTCTTCATCAGACTTTGGATAGTCTTCCCTAGAAAGAGTAATTCCATACTTAGATGGTTGCCTACCTTTCTTGGAGTTCTACATTACATACTTCTCGAAAATTTTATCTATATATGCAACTCAGGATAAAGCTATCATTTTGTTCTTCCAGAACATAATTAGCTTTACCCAAGTCCTTCATGTCAAACTGCTTGGTCAACCACAATTTGACCGATGGTAATGCCCCGACTGTCATTGTTAAATAGCAGAATGTCATCTATATAGAGTAGTAGAAAAACCACTTTCCTATCCTTAATGTGTTTGTAAACACATGGTTTGTCCACGTGTTATTCGAACCTATGTCTTGATCACCTAATCAAATCTTATGTTCTAAGAATGGGAAGCCTGCTTAAGTCCATAAATTGACTTTAATAACTTATAGACCTTGTTCTCTTGACCCTTAGCCTTAAACCCGTCTAGCTGTACCATATAATGGACTCATCAAGATAGACATTCAAAAAGGCCGTCTTGACATCTATTTGCTAAACCTCATAGTCAATAGCGAAAGCTACGGACAAGAGAATGCGGATAGACTTAAGCATGGCTACAGGTAAAAAGGTTTCCTTGTAATCGATTCCTTCCTTTTGCATGTATCCCTTAACTATCAGTTTGGCCTTATAAGTTTCGACTTTTCCATCTACTCCTCTCTTTTTCTTGTAGATCTACTTATATCCTATGGGTTTTAGCCCTTTGGAAAGATCGATAAGTTTCCAGACTTGATTAGTCTCCATAGACTTTATCTCAGTGTTTAGAGCTTCTATCTGTAGCTTTGAATCAACATCCTCCGTAGCCTCTATGTAACTGTAAGGATCCCTGTCGTGTTTAATTGATTTAGCCAAGTAGGTTTCACCATTGAACATATACCTCTTGGGTTGACACCCAATCCTCCCACTATGCTGAAGATCCCTAGGTTGTTGTTTGCTTGGTTTTTCTACACTGATTGGATTGGTTTCAACTAGAACCTTTGGAGTGATCGAATCAGTCGACAATTCCTTGAGTACTACTTTACTACAAGGCTTAAAATCGTTCATGTAACTTTCCTCAAGGAATGTTTCATTTATTGAAACCACGACTTTGTTTTCTTTCGGGTTATAAAAATAATCCCCTTTAGTTCCTGTTGGATATCTTACAAACATGAAAACTTCCAAACAAGCTTCCAACTTGTTTGCTTTCTTGTATAGGACGTGAACCAAGCATCCTCATATTTGAATATGGTTTAAGGATGTCTTCCTATCCGTCCACAACTCATGAGGAGTTCTAGGAACTGACTTTAAAGGCACATTTTTCAAAAGATAACATGCGGTTTGTTGTGTATATTCCCAAAGGATCTCATCATGGACCTTACCATGTTGAAAAAAGTCCTATTTCTTCTCTCAACTAAAAATAACCTATTTGATCTATAAGAGATTGAAGAATTGAAGATGGATACCACATGAAGAAGGATACAACAAGAAGATACAAGATGAAGAATCAATAATATATTTTGAGTGATCTTTTGTAATTTTTATTTTCTTTTTTCTAGGATAGAACCATAATATTATAGCTATTTATTATTTTGCTTGTAGTTTTGCATATTGCTTTGTTTGTTTGCATTATAATATGATTTATTATGTATGTTGATAACATATCATGTAGAATAAGGAGTGCCACCCATTAAAAATTGTTCATATATGTTAACATAAAACCTTGACTTTTAAAAGATTGAGTAGGAGAAGTTTTTCGAAGAAAGGACCTACGGCCTCCATCATTGGTTCGTAGGTAGCACACGGTGGTTCTGACCCCTAGGAAGGGATTTTATTATGTGCCAGGATAGATCTCCAAAGAGATAATTTATTTTAGCATGATTTATCATTGTGCACTCCTAGGTGGCAATTATAAATCATAGATAAAATAGTTGAAATGATAGTTATGTGCTTAAGATTAATTTTGTTATTAACTTCCCCTACGAGCTTTGTTAATGAAATTAATGGCCAAATAAAATGATTATTAATATATGCTAGATTAGATGGGTCTTGGATGGCATATATTAATTAGAAGAGATCTATGTTCCTAACTGAATTTGACAAGTCTCCCCTAGGCGGCTTGTTGAATTATCAGTTGGGAATTATCGTTGTAAGGTTGTGATGTTATCAAGGTTTTGACACATAAACACAATTGTTTGTTTACTTGTTTGTGTTATTTTACTAAACTGTTGTGGAATGTTGGCCTATATTTGGTATATGAATCTTTATTGTAGATTGAAAAGTCTAAAAATGCTTTATCATTAATGCTCGATAAAAAAATGTTAACTGGTGAGAATTACAATGATTGGAAAAGGAACTTGAATATTGTCCTTTCCTTTGAGAAATGAAGATTTATGCTGATAACACCATGCCCTTCTGAATTTATTGGGGAATCCACTAATGAGTAAATCCAAGCGTATGATGGCTGGAAAGATACTAACGGGCAGGCCCCTTTTTACATTATGGCTAGCATCAATAATATGCTATAGGCTCAACATGAGGATTATGAGACTATTAAGCATATTTTGGATAATCTAGAAGACATGTTTGGAGGCCAAGCCCTAACAATATAGCAAGGGGCCATTTGAAAACTCTTAAACTGCAAACAAAGGCTTGGGACTCCTATGAAGAAGTATATGATGTTAGTCATGGGTTACCTCGCTGAGGCTCAAACCCATGGAGCTAACAATGATGCTGATTCACAGATGACTATGGTCTTTGAGACTCTATCTAAGGAGTTCATCCCGTTTAGAGCTTAATATAACTTGACCAATAAATAGGATGTGACCTTGACGAAGCTGATGAAGTAGTTATAGGAGTTTGAAAATTTGATTAGGGAAACTCCTGCTGATGATGAGGCTAACTTGGCAGCTGCATTTGGTTCCAATCTTAACCCATGGAATGGAAAAAAGCAGAGGCTAGGAATGAGAAGTCTCTCATCCTAGCAAAAGGCAAGGACAAGAAAAAGAAAAAGAAGAGCGCGAAGAAGTTGAAATGCTTTTTTGGTAGGAGAGTTGGGCATATTAAGAAGAATTGTAAGGATTTTCTTTCTTGAGGAGGTAAGTATGAGCTTCCTATTATTGAAACTTTTTTAGTTAAGGAATCAAGTGACACTTGGGGCATAGATTTTGGAGCGACTAATCATGTTTGTGTTTCTCTAAAGAGATTTAAAGAAACAAGAAGTTTGCTACATGAAGACTTCACGTTGCGGATGGACGGTGGATCCATGGTGTTGGCTAAAGCAATGAGAGACGTCCATCTTTACTTTGATAATTATAGGATCTTAGTTTTGAAATATTGTTTTTATGTTCCCAAACTCAAAAGGAATTTAATATCTGTAGCTTATTTATTTAAAGACTCTTATTCAGTATCTTTTAACAATAACATAGTGATTCATAAAAACAAATCTTTATTTGTGATGGATGGATGTAAAACAATATATATTTTATCAAACCTGCGATGGACTCACTACTGAATACTGAGGTTAATAATAACTCTAAAAAACTTAAAACTTCTCCCTCTAATCAAACTTATTTTTGGCATTTGCGATTAGGTCATATTAGCCTAAATAATTCAAAGGCTAGTAAAGGATAGACCTTTAAGTCACTTAGAGGTCGAATCTATATCACAATGTGAATCTTGTTTGGAGAGCAAAATGACTAGAAGACCATTTGAGTCTAAGTACAATAGGGCCGAAGGGGTTCTAGAATTTGTGCATAATGATGCTTGCAGTCCCATAAACATCAGGGCGTCTCAGGCTAAGTACTTTGTATTATTCAAGATATAGGCATGTGTACCTAATGCATCATAAAAGCAAAACTTTTGACAAGTTTAAGGAGTCTCGGGCTAAAGCGAATGAACAATTAGGTAAACCCATAAGTACTTTGATTCAATCAAGGTGTTGAATATCTCTCTGATGATTTCTTGGGACACTTATTAAAAAATAGGATTTTATCCCATTTGACTGCGCTGGGCACTCTACAGTAGAATGGTCATCATAAATTTTAATGTTTCTTAGAGTTGTCTTAAAAAAAATCAAAAACTACACCAAAAATGCTCCTTTTTCAAAAATTGTTTTGTCCCGCTATTGGCCTGTTGAACTTTCAGATTAGCCTACCGATCTGCGACCATCAACTACTGACCTAAGAGGTTGGCCCTGCCAACTAGTGCTGAACTAGCGTTTTTCCAAAAATAATGTAGAAAGCAGTTTTAAATTTCATTTTCAACAATTCAAAAACATAAAAATTTATAAACATAGAAAAACAATATAACTCTAATTATCTCCATCTTCTAGGGAAAACAATAGAACTTGAATTATCTCTATCTTCTAGGTCTGTCTTTACTTCGAATAATTATTTTAATACAAAATTTTCAAATTTAAACTTAAAATGATAAATCCTAGATGGTGATGACAGACTGCCATCCAATTATAAGAAAAAACCTACATGCACGTTCCAACCTCTAAGGAACCATGACGGGAAAAAATTAATTAATTAATAATTAATTAAATATATAAATCTAATCAACCATAATTAATTAATAAACATTCACCACATAATCTCATGACAACATTTGGTTATATAGAAATCCTAGAGTGCCAACTCTCTAAAAAATTAAATTCAAGCATAAGAGAGATAAGATCACATAATTCATATATATAACATGATAACAAACTCAAAAAATCAATGAAAAAACTAGTCTCTAATACTAATTGTTGGAAAACAATACGCAGTGGAATTTTAAAAAATTTTGAATCAGAGTATTTTCCAAATACAAGTTTGACATGCTAAATACATGAATTAATGACAGATCTTACTAACCTTTTTTGTATACCAAAAGCAGTAGTAATCTGTGAAGAGAAAAACGTTCTAAAAAAGCCTCAACCAATTGGTCTTTTTTGCTAATGTCTATCCACGATCGGAGTGTAAGTGGTTGCACGTCATAAAGTTTTTCCTCCAGTGACTTTCCTTCCAACCACTTAAGAAAACTTAGAGCTAAGGTTCTTGATGTTGAACGATAGCTCTTAGGGAGTTTTAGAGTTTTTTTCACTAGAGTACTCACTCTATGCTTCTTAAATAATCTAAATAACAAAGAAAACTCACCCCTATTTATAGTGGTCAAATTTGGGGTTAAACCTTATCAGATTATGCCACAAAATTTGAACTTGAATCAAATAAAAAATGCATGAAAAATGCATATACTGATTATCGTATGTTCGGCAAGCCGATCTAGGAGATTAGCCTACTAAACTTAGTCCATCGGCCTGTCAAAGTTTCCCAACGGCCTAGCGACTGTACAATAATCTGGATCCTTAGAATATCTTATTTTCAATCAGGAATCTATGATAAAGCCTTAGTTTTTATTTAAATAACCAATAAAGAAGTAATTTGATTCAAACAGTCATATATCGATAATCCCATAGTAAATAAAATATTATCTAAATAATTCAACATGTTTAACTTGAATTAATTCACAAAATTAATTCAATTGATAAACTAACATGAATTATTAAATCTAGTATTATCAAATTTTAACCAATTTAATAATTTAACATACGCTACCAATATATAGGAAAAATACACCATATCGTTACAGGATTTATTATGAGCTAACAAAAAGGATCCGATGGACATATATAGGTCAAGCTTCTATAATTATAAAATACAATATCCCAATACATATTTTATAATTATCAACTCTAATGATATTCCACTAAAAGCGTAAAGCTGCATTCTCGAACTATATAAAATTACAAAGCTCCAAAAAGCTAACCATCTATGACATATCATAATGTGTCACATCACTATAGGATATTCATAATCGGCTTAAGAATAAATTTTGTTTTACTTTCCTAATTATTTTTATCTTACATTCTATTATCTTATCATTGGAATACTTACTATTCATAAATAATATGCCATTCGGTTACAACTATTTATCCAAATGGTTGAGTGCTCTAATCTTTTAATTATAGGATAATGCATATAAGAGAATATTATTAACTCTACGAAAGAGCTATGGATTCTATATCTATGAATAACGAGTCTACGTGAATTAAGAATCATGTCTTTAACATGCCGGCATGTGTACCATCATTAAATCAGGATGTCACTCTTCGGTACATTAAAAAATATAAGTCAAGAACACAAGCTCCTTAGTAGTCATTTCAAGATTAAGACACAATACATATGATTGTTTAAAGTGAATTAATTTGAACAAACAAAATTATTAACTAAATCAATTCATCTGTTTGTCCCGATCTAATACATCATCACCTATGACAACACACCAATATTTCTACTCATGGAGTCCCACTTTGATGACCAAGATAAGCCATCTCCTGTTAGGGATATAGACAATATAACAATCTTAGTATGAATAAAGTGCCCAACTTTACTCCCTTGATTGCGGATCTTATCATTTAGACCATCACTTTTAAGATTCATGTCTTTAGCATAATCTTTCCATCATATGCATGATTCTTAAATGTTTGACCAATAGTCTCAGACTTTTGTTTGCTTATCATACAATCAATAGAAATAATGATAAAGAGGACAACATTTGGTATATAACAATAAATTAACTCTTTATTGATAAAATGTCTCCAAAAATATATTACAATATTTTACTCCTAATGACACTATGTCTAACACCCCTACCCTTAAGCATGTCTTGAAATTCTCTCTTGGGGACCATTCCTTGGCCTAAGCTAAGGATTTTAGCCAGCTGAGCTGCTCTTTCTGGCTCAGTTGCCATTTCCATGATGTCTACATCCTCAGATGTTGCCCAGTTGGTCTTGTTAGACGTGTATACCATAACGAGTAAATATGTAATATGTTTCTAGAGACAATTTTATCAATAAAGAATTTATTTATTATTATATGCCAAATTTTGTCCTCTTTATATTCATATTTGTTGAATGTATGTTAAGCAAACAATAGTATGAGACTGTCGGTCTAAACCTTTAAAAATTAGGCATATGATGGACAAATTATGTGGAAGACATGATTTTTAAGGTGACGGTCTAAATCAAAAGATCCACAATCGAGGAAATAAAGTTAGGCACTTTATTCATGCAAAGATTGTTGTGTTGTCTATATCCTTAATAGAAGATGGTTTGTCTTGACCATCGGAGGTGGACTCCATGAATAAAAACATTGGCACGTTGTTATAGGTGATGATGTGTTGGATTAGGACGTAAAGTGAATTGATTTGGATAAATAATTTTGTCTTAGCAAATCGATTCACTTTAGACAATCATTTGTATTGTATCTTAATCTTGAGATGAATAGTGGGCACGTTGTCTTGACTTATGTCTTTTGATGTAGCAAAAGGTGACACCCACATTTTAATAGTGATACACATGTTGGTATATTAGATGCATGACTCTTGATAGCATAGACCTGTTATTCATAGATATGGAATCCATTGCTCCTCCTTAGGAGTAGTGATATTCTCTTATATACGTTATCCTATAATTAAAAAACTAGAGCGCTCAACCATTTGGATACATAGGTGTAACCGAATGGTATACTATCTTATAGATGGTAAGTTTTCTGATGGTAAGATAATAGAATGTAAGTTAAAAATAATCGAGAAGATTAGACAGAACTTGTCCTCAAGCCAATTATGGATAATCCTATGGGAATACGATATATTATGGTATGTCATGAAAACTTAACTGTGGGCTTCGTAATTCTAAATAGTTCAAGACCGCAGCTCTAAGCTTTTAGTGGAATAAGGTTGGAGTTGATAATTATGAAATGTATATCTGGGATATTGGGTTTTATAATTATCGGGAGCTTAAACTATATAGGTCCATTGTTCCCCTTTGCTAGCTCACAAAAAATCCTATAACGATACGGCGTGCTTTTTTAATAATTGGTGACTCATGTCAGATTTATCAGATTGACTGAAATTTAGTAAAATCAGATAATTCATGTTTGTTTATCGATTAATTAATTTTGTGATAAAATTAATTCGAGATAAACTTGTTGAATTATCAAGAATATTTATTTTCTTGGAGATTATCTAGATATGACTGTTTTAATCATATAACTTCTCTATTGGGTTATTTGAATTAAACCTAAGGCTCTATCTTAAGAATCTCGGGAGGAAAATAAAGATTTATAGGGATCTTTTATCTGAGTTTTGATAGGCCAATCTTTAAGTTTGGCATGCTGATTGAGGAGGTTCAGTAGGCCGATCTGCCAGTTCGGCCTACCGACTGATAATAAAAGGATCACGTGTTTCCATGCAGATTTTATTAGATATTATTTTTGATTTGATTCTAATTCAAATTTTTGAGGCCTTATCTGATAAGGACTGACTCCTGAACCCAAGCTCTATATAAAGGGAAGTGAGTCTCTTTATTATTCAGATCAGTTGACAAAATCTAGAGTGAAATTCTATCAACAAGACTCTACAACTCCCTAGAAGGCTATTATTCACAAATCATGAATTATAGCGTATCTAATAAGGACTGACTCCTGAACCCAAGCTCTATATAAAGGGGAGTGAGTCTCTTTATTATTTAGATCAGTTGACAAAATCTAGAGTGAAACTCTATCAACGAGACTCTACAACTCCCCAAAAGGCTATTATTCACAAACCACGAATTATAGCCTTTGGCATTTCTCTACTGGTTGGAAGGAGAATCACCTGGTGGAAAAGCTGAATGATGTGAGCCTACACTCACTTCGATCATGGATAGAGAATAGCAAAGAAGGCCAGTTAGTTGAGGTCCTTCTAAAATGTTACTTCTCTTCACGGATTGCAGGAGCTTTTCGGCATATACGAGGTTAGTAAGATCTGGTAAACTTATGCATATAGCATGTCTAACTTATGTTTTAGAAAATACTCTGATATAAAAATTTTAAAATTCTGTTGTGTACTTTTTTCTAACAATTGGTATCACAGCCATGGTTTTTGCATAAATTTGCAAGTTTGGGATCATACTATATGTATAAATTATATTATCTTGATCTCTCTTATGCTTGATTTAATTTTATAGAGAGTTGGCACTCTAGGGTTTTTATAAATTTTTATCTTGTCATAGATTATATGGTGAATGTTTATTAATTAATTATGGTTGATTAATATTATTATTAATTATTATTAATTAATTAATTTATACCGGTTATGGTTTCTTAGAGGTTAGATTATGTGTCTAGGTTTTTCTTGTAATTAGATGGTAGACTATCATCTCTGTCTAAGAATTATTATTTAATTTTAAATTTGTAAGAATTTTATAATTAAATAATCATTCGAAGAAGACGGATCTAAAAGCAGATCTAGAAGATAGATGATGGCGTTCCTAGGTATTTCCTAAGTCTCTAATTATATGTTTTTGAATTGTTGAAAATAAAATTGATAAATTGCATCAAAATTGTATTTTTCTAAAAGGGTGGTTTCTGCTTGGTTGGCATGCCGAACCCTCTAGTTTGGCAGGCCAATGGTCATAGGATCGGCAAGCCGAATGTGAGGTTTGATAGGCCATCAATGGGGCAAAATCAGGTGGCTCTAGCGGTAGG
Organism: Artocarpus hirsutus; assembly: GCA_946598075.1. Classification (NCBI taxonomy): domain Eukaryota; kingdom Viridiplantae; phylum Streptophyta; class Magnoliopsida; order Rosales; family Moraceae; genus Artocarpus; species Artocarpus hirsutus. The sequence goes on from CAMOHE010055508.1 coordinate 30,825, forward strand.
CCGAACTTTCCAATTCGGCAACCCAAACTTTCTAATTCGGTGGGCTGAACTGTCATGATTGGCAGGCCGACCTAAAAAGATCGACAGACCAATGAGTCATGACCGGCGGGCCGATTACCCGGATTAGCTTATCAACAGAGAGTTAAAAACTTTTCCCAAAAAGGTGCGGTTTTTGGTGTAGTTTTAATTTTATTTTTGGGACAATTATGAGAAACATTAAAATTTGGATATGACTGTAAATATGAAGTATTCGAGCCATGTGGGATTGAAGACTTAAAGATAGGCTTTACATGAAGAAGGATACAGCTTAAGGATTCAAGGATGAAGAATTAATAAAATATTTCTATTATTCTCTTGTAATCTTTGTTTTCTATTCTCGATGGTGGAAACATAATGTTATGGTTATTTATTATTATCTTGCTTGTAACTTTGCTTGATTGCTTTGCTTGTTTGCATTATAATATGATTTGCCATATATATTGATAACATGTCATATAGAATAGGGAGTGCCACTCATATTAAAATTATTCATGCATGTCTTTTTATAATAAAACCTTCATTTCAAAAGATTGAGTGAGAGAAGGTTTTTGAAGAGAGGACCTAATGCCTCCATCTTGGTCCATAGATAGCACGTAGTGGTTCTGACCCCTAGGAAGGGACTTCATCATATATCGGGTTGGATCTCTAAAAGGATAAGGTATTTTAGCATGATTTATGGTTGCACACCTATAGGTGGTGATTATAAATCATGAATAAAATATCAAAACAATGGTTATACACTCATGTTAATTTTATTATAAACCTCCCCTATAAGCTCTGTTAATAAAATTAATGGCCAAAGAAACGATTATTAATATATGCTCGATCATATGGGTCCTAGATGGCATATATTAATTAGGAGGGGATCCGTGTTCTTGATTGAATTTGGCATAACCCCCCTAAGAGCTTATTGAATTTTGAGTTGGGAATTATTGTTGTACGGTTGTGATATTTTCAAAGTTTTAACATATAAACGCATTTGTATGTTTTCACATGATTGTGTTATCTTACTAAATTATTATACTATGTTTGCTTATGTTTGTATATGATTCTTTATTGTAGATTAAAAATGTCTAAAAACGCTTTATCATCGATACTTGACAAAAACTAATTAACTGGAGAAAATTATAATGATTGAAAACAGAACCTGAATATCGTCCTCTTCTTTGAGAAACTAAAATTTATGTTGACAACCCTTTGTCCTCCCGAGCCTAAGGCGAATTCCACCAACGATGAATTCCAAGCATATGTTTGTTGGATAGATGCTAATGATCAGGTCCGCTGCTATGTTATGGCCAGCATGAACAATGTGCTATAGGCTCAACATAAGGATTATAAGACTGCTAAACAGATCTTGGATAATCTAGAAGACATGTTTGAAGGCCAGGCCTTAACTAAGAGCAAAGGGCACTTTGGAAACTCTTAAACTGTAAACAAAGGCTGGGGACATCTGTAAAGGAGCACATGATGTTGGTCATAGGTTACCTCGCTGTGGCACAAACCAATAGAGCCGACATCGATGCTGAAACTAAGATGACTATGGTCTTTAAGACTCTGTCTAAGGAGTTTTTCCCATTTAGAGCTTCTTTTAACAGAGTTGATGAAACAGTTATAGGAGTTCGAACTACTGATTAAGGAATCTCCTGCTGGTGGTGAGGCCAATTTGGTAGCTGCTTTTGGCTCCAATCCTAACCCTAGGAATGGAAAGAAACAACAAGCCAAGAATGGGAAGTCTTCTATTATTACAAACACCAAGAGTTAGAAGAAGAAGAAGAAGAACCTAAAGATGCTTAAGTGTTTCTTCTGTGGGAAGGTCGCGCACATCAAGAAGTATTGTAAGGACTTCCTTTCCAAAGGAGGTAGGTGTGATCTTCTGTATTTAAAAACTTGTTTGGTTAAGGAATTCAGTAACAATTGGGTCATAGATTCTAGTGCAACTAATCATGTTTGTGTTTTTCTACAGGGGTTCAAAGAAACAAGAAGTCTGCTTCATGAAGACTTGGGTGATGAATCCTTGGTCTTAGCTGAAGCAGTGGGAGACATCCATCTTTAGTTTGATAATTATAGGAATTTAATTTTGTAAGATTGTTTTTATGTTCTTAAATTTAAAAGGAATTTAATTTCTATAGCTTGTTTATTTAAAGACTCCTATTTGGTTTCTTTTAATAATAAAGTAGTGATTCGTAAAAACAAATCTTTTATCTGTTCTAGATGGAAGCAAAGTAATCTATATTTTATCAAACCTAAGATGGACTTATTGCTTAATGCTGAGATGAATGATAATACTTTGAGAGACTTAAAACTTCTCACTCTAATAAGACTTATCTTTAACATTTACACCTTGGTCATATTAACCTAAATAAGATTCAAAGATTGGTAAGGGATGGACCTTTAAGTCACTTAAAGGTGGAATCTATACCTCAATGTGAATCCTGTTTGGAGAGTAAAATGACCAAAGACTATTCGGGTTTAAGGGCAATAGGGTTGAAGGGGTTCTAGAACTTATACATAGTGATGTCTGTGGACCGATGAACATCCATATACGAAGAGGGTAAGATTATTTCGTCACTTTTATTGACGATTACTCAAGATATGAGTATGTGTACCTGATGCACTACAAAAGTGAAACTTTTGACAAGTTTAGGGAGTTTCAGGTTGAAGTGGAAAAGCAATTAGGTAGACCTATAAAGGCACTTTGATCCGATTAAGGTGGAGAATACTTTCTGATAAGTTCTTGGGACACTTATTAGAGAATGGGATTTTATCCCAATTGACTATGCCGGGCACTCCGCAGTAGAAAGGCATAGTAGAGAGAAGAAATAAGACACTGTTGGACATAGTTAGGTCCATGATGAGTTATTCATTATTGCCTTTATCCTTTTGGGGATATGCACTACAAGGGAGAGATAATTTCTCTTTAATTTCAAAAATTTCTTGACTAGTTTTAGGCTAATGCACGTGGAAAAATGGAGAGGATTTGGGAAAGTCAATTGATTTGCTTATCTTACCATATATCACCTCTTCAAAATGGGAAACCATATCAATTAATCCAATCAACCTAAAAGTCAAACATTCAATTTCCTAAAATAAGGATTTCAAGCCAAAAATATGCCAATCAATCAAAATAAATCATCCAATTTTATCCAATCATCATAATTATTATTGTTAAAAATTTTGGGTGATTTTCTGCTGATTGCTCATTAGCTGTCTTCGGCCTGCCGATTGCTCATTTCGGCTTGCTAAAGCCGTGAAGTCTGGCCTGCTGATTATATTCATAGGCCTACCATTCTGTGAGGGTCATTTGGCCTGTCAAACTTAAAGGTTCAGCCTATCAAACTGCCTTGTACACTAAAGTTTAACAAAACATTGATTATTTTTAAACATACAACATAAATGACATGAACACTTTGAGTACATCAATTCTACGTAGCCGTCACCTATCATAATACTTAAAATAAAATAGTTAGTAACATTATATCATAAATTAATAAGGAGATTACTTAACATCATTACTTATTTGATATAATCCGTCACACAAAAATTGGTGGGTGTTATAATTCTCCCCACCTTATAAGAGTTTCATCCTCGAAACTCAAAATAATTGCGGATACTTTGATCCCATGCCATCTTCACGTTCCCATGTAGCTTCTTCCACTTGGTGATTTCGCCATAGCACCTTGACTAATGGAATTTCTTTACTCTTCAAGGTCTTGGTTTTCCGATCTAGAATCTCCACTGGCTTTTCTTCATAACTGTAGTCATCTTGCATTTCGATCACCTATGGCTCAATCACATACGAAGGGCCTGGGACATATTTCTTGAGGATCGAAACATGGAACATGTCATGCGTTGCGGACATTTCTGATGGCAACCTCAGTTGATAAGCTACTTGCCTATCCGCTTCACGATTTCATAAGGCCCGAAAATCTTGGGCTTAACTTGCCTTTCCTTCCAAACCTCATAACTCCTTTCATCGGTGCAACTTTAAAAACATAGATTCACCTATGGTGAATTCTTAGGGTCTTCTTCTTTTATCAACATAACTCTTTTGAAGGCTTTGCGTGGTCTCTATTCTTTTTCGAATCAACTTTATTATCTCGGAGGTTTCGTTAACAAAATCAGTCCTTTTATTGTCAATGCTTTCAATCAAATTCTTCTCACTAGCTTTATGCCAACATATAGGCAACCTACATTTCCACCCATATAGGGCCTCATAAGGTGCCATCCCAATTGTCGCCTAGTAGTCGTTGTTGTAAGCGAATTCTGCTAATGGTAACACTTTACACCAGCTAGTCTTAAAGTCAAGGGTACAAGCCCAAAGCATATCCTCTAAGATTAAGTTTGTCTTCTCCATTTGGCCGTCTATCTAAGTATGAAAAGCTATACTAAAGTGTAACTTGGTCCCCATAGCAGTCTGTACACTTTTCCAAAACTTGGACGTGAACTTGCCATCACGATCGGAGATGATAGACTTAAGGATTCCATACAGTCGTAAAATCTCCTTGACATAAAGTTCTACTAATCGTTCCATAGAGTAAGTGATCTTGATAAAAATGAAGTGCGCCGTCTTCGTCAGTCGATCCATAACAACCCAAATAGTGTCATAACCGTTCATAGTCCTAGGCAATCTGGTAATGAAATCCATTATAATATCCTCCCATTTCCATTCCGGTATCTGGATTGACTATAAATCACTGCTAGGTCTCTGGTGTTCAGCTTTAACTTACTAGCATGTCAAACATTTCTTCACATACATGGCAACATCCCGTTTCATTCCAAACCACCAGAAGTTATCCCTTAGGTCATTATACATCTTTGTTGCACCTGGATGAATTGCATAAGGAGTATCATGAATTTCTACCAAGATTCTTTCCCTTAGGCCATCAATGTTGGGAACACATAAGCGGTCCTTGAGATATAGAGTTCCGTCACCCGTAATACAAAACTCTTCACATATCCCTTCCTTTATTTCCTGCTTAATCCTTGCGAGACTTACATCTTCCTCTTGCTTGCTCTGAATCTCATCGTGCAACGTTGAAGCAAGAGTGAATGCTGATAGCTGGCCTGATATAAGTTCCAAACCGAAGTCCAGAATTTCTTTCCTTAAAGGCTGAGACATTGTTTGCATTGACATCAGCGTGTCAACTAACTTCCTACTCAAAGCATCAGCCACTCGATTTGCCTTTCCTAGATGATAAAAGATTTCATAATCATTCACCAATTCTAGCCATCTTTGTTGTCTCATATTCAGGTCCTTCTAAGTGAAGAAGTACTTTAGACTTTGATGATTATTGAAGATCTTGCATTGGACCCATACAAGTAATGTCTCCATATTTTTAGTGCAAAAACTACAGCCGCTAACTCAAGATCATGAGTAGGATATTTCTTCTCATAGTCCTTTAATTGTCTCGATGTGTAAGTAATCACTCTATCATTCTGCATTAGGACTGCACCAAGGCCCATCTTAGAAGCGTCGCTATAGATCACAAATCCATCACTTCCTTCTGGAATGGCCAATACAAGAGCTGTAGTTAACCTCTTCTTTAGTTCTTGGAAACTCTTCTCACATGCTTCTGGCCACTCGAACTTCTTTCCTTTACAAGTTAAATTTGTGAGTGGCGCTACTATCATGGAGAAGTCTTCCACAGATCTTCGGTAATATTTGACTAGGCCCAAGAAACTCCTTATCTCACTTGCATTTGTCAGTTGTTTGTAGTTGAGAACAGCCTCTACCTTAGCAAGGTCCACCATTATCCCTTCCTTTGATATTACATGCCCTAATTAAGACACTCTGTAGAGCCAGAACTCACACTTGGAGAATTTTGCATATAGCTGGTGTTTCTTAATGTCTCCAACACAATTTTTAGATGCTCCACATGTTCTTCTTGACTCTTCGAATAAACAAGAATATCGTTGATAAACACAACGACAAATTTATCGAGGTAATCCTTGAATACCTGATTCATTAGGTCCACAAAGGCTGCAGGTGCATTCGTTAGATTGAAAGGCATAACCACAAACTCATAGTGACCATACCTCGATCTAAAGGCTGTTTTTGGAATGTCTCCTTCTTCAATCTTCAATTGGTGATATCCCAACCGTAGGTCAATCTTTGAGAACACATATGCACCTTTTAACTGATTAAACAAGTCATCGATTCGAGGCAACGGGTACTTGTTCTTGATTGTCACCTTGTTCAATTCTCTATAGTTGATGCAGAGTCTCATAGATCCATCCTTTTTCTTGACAAATAAAGCTAGAGTTCCCCACGGTGAGTGACTCAGCCTAATAAATCCTTTGTCAAGCAGTTCCTTTAGTTGCATATGAAGCTCCTTTAACTCTGTCGAGGCCATTTTGTAAGGTGCCTTTAAAATCGAGTTGGTGCCTGGAGCAAGCTCGATTTCGAATTCAATTTCTCTATCAAGGGTAAGCTTGACAGATTATCTGGAAATTCTCGTACTACTGCCACATCCTTAATTCTTGCCTTTTCTTCCTGTCTCTTGTCTACAATGTTTGCTAAGTAACCCATTCAGCTGCTGGTTAACAACTTTCTTACTTTCATGGTTGACAAAAACATACTTAGTTTCTTTCTGGACTCGCCCATATACACGAACTTCTATTCACCTTCTAGTTGAAAAATCACCTTTCATTTTTGGCATTCAATGGAAGCATTGTATTTGCTAAGAAAATCCATTCCAAGAATCATATCATAATCATACATGTCGATCACGATGAGGTCGATGAAAAGTTCCTTTTCAAAAATCCATAGAGGAACAATATGCATACAGTCTGTAGATATCATCACTTCCCCTGAGGATAGTGTCATAGTGAATCTCAGTCTCATAGGCTCTAAATAAACCCCTAACTTCTTAGCAAAGGATGACGATACAAAAGAATGTGTGGCACCTGTATCAAAGAGGACATATGCATTAATAGAAAGACTTGAGATCTAACCTGTGACCACATTAGAGGTTTTCTGCAGCCACCTGTTCTTTTGTTATTGCAGAGATGTGGGCATTGGTAGGTAGGGCTTCAAGTCTTCCCTGGCTAATCAATGGCCCTTCTAAGGAGGCTTGCATCTGATGAAGTTGGGCTTGTGGAGCTCTCTGTTGAGCTTGAACATTAGTCAGGTTAGGACAATTCTTAATAAAATGATCTTCTCGTCCATAGATAAAACACTTATTAGTCCCCATACGACATTCTCTTGGATGTTTCCTTCTGCATTTGGTGCATGGTTGATACTGCCTATAATTATTGTTGGGTTGGTCACCATTATGCCTCTTGTTGCCCTAGCCCTGTTGGTTCTGAGAATTGCCCTTCTTCTTGTTGTTCCTCTAGTGTTGGCTGTTGTTGTTGTTGCTGTTACTATTACTATTGCTGTTGTTTCTGTGTTGAGGGAGGTTCTGGTTGTTTGCATTACTAGCTGGTTGACCAGACTGAGGCTGATTTCTTCTTAGCTTTGACAGGTGGAACTCAATACTCTAGGCCCTTATAACAACCTGCTCCTGGTTTCTAGGTAGACTTGCCTCGTCAACAATTGCAGCAATCTCTGGCTTGAGAACTCTAATCAACCTTCTGACTCTTTCACCCTTATCGTTAACCATTCTTGGGCAAAGGCGAGCTATTTGATCAAATTTTGCCACCACATCTGCAACCAACATATCTCCTTGGTGTAGGTTCTCAAACTCATTGTAATGCTTCCTGGTAATGTTCATGTGGAAAAACTTTGTGTTGAACTCATGTACGAAGTCATCCCACATCATCTCATCAACATTCTTGCTCTGTGTAATTTCGTCCCACCAAATCCTAGCCTCCATGGTGAGGCAGTACGAAGCACAGAGAACCTTCTCGTTATCCGTGAAGCCCATGAGTCTTAGAGTGGCCTCAATTGTCTTTAGCCATCCTTGAGCGACAAGTGGATCCTTAGAACCTTCGAAGTCTGCTGGCTTAACTCTCTTCCATCTGACTAGGAGTGGTTCCTAATAGGCCGCTCTTGGTTCAGCAGCAGGAGCCAAGACTTTGTTTACTTGTGGCTGGGGAGGAGGGGGAGGCGGCACGTCATTGCCTCGTCGTTCACCGTTGTGACTGTTTGCCTTCAGTTTTGTAATTTCCCTTCTTTGTTCATCGAGTTGCCTTTGTAGCTCAGCGATCATCGTCATCAACCTTTCGTTGATCAACTCATAGTTGACCCCCATGACGCTGGATGTCTAGTCCAAGGTGCTCCTTAGGGCCCCCCAGGCCATACCTCTTTAGGTTGCCTCCTCGAACTCGGTACCAACTCTGGTCGGACTGTTCTCCTGCTAAAGTAGACTACTACTTGCCAACACTAGCTAACTAATGGCAAATAACTCATCATCAAATGGGAGCTCATCCACTAGCGGAGGGACATGACACTTGTCATTTACGACCTGACATGTCATGATGTGACATTCAGGTTGTGGGCAAAACCCACTTAACACCTGGTCTAAGTAGTAGCCTATAAATACGATGCATTTATTACATTCTAGAAAAGTAAGCTCCTTCCCACCTAACTGGTTCCCGACATCTGTCGAGCAACCCTTGCCTTAAGCATCGGAGAGCCCTTTTCTTATTTTTAGACCATATCTTGCCTTTAAGGCGTCCCTCCTCTTGTTGCAAGTTGACTAGACCAGGCAGAGACAAACAGGGAAGAGTTGAACACCATGCGCTGCCGCACGTGGTGTTGATTCGACGCCGAAACTCGGTAAGCATCAACATGAGACACTAAAACTTATTGTGCTAATTTAATGAGCACAATTATTTTGAACTTAAAAGTAAATATTCTAAATACAAATCATTTTTACCTTAGAGAAATACTGATTATTGAACACCAACTAAAACGATTTTAAGCAAACAACACTTAACCACCTTTGTAGAGGGATGACTTATTCCCTATCTAGTTTTCTTATGATTTGGCAAATAGGATCTTGAAATGCCATATTCCTAAGACGTTGTTTGTTTGCATGAAATTTTGGCTAGAGCTTAGATATGGCACCTTGAACATGCCCACTAGGATGATCTTTAAGAGAAGAATAGAGGTCATCTAAGTTCTCCTTAGAAAGTCTGTAGAACTTTATTTTATCCTTTCTATTTATAGATATAAATCCAGGTGAAGTACATTTACCGTTACAATTTTGCCGTCCACATTTGTTACAAGTGACCATGATGGTACGAGCTCTTGTTTTCATCGCACTACGATTGGTATTCATACCTAGTAAACTGTTGTCTTGACTAACGTCACTCGGACAGATCTTCCGCTTTATCAACATTCTCACATCACCAAGGATCCCAAGATGCAAAAGAATCCACAACCAAGTGACCCTAGTCTTGTACTCCTTCCTAAGAACCTTCTAGGAAAGTGATGGAAAATAGTTTCTCAGGTGTTGATACATTGAGTTCGTGATGAGATGAAAGAAGAGTAAATACAAAAGAAAAATCGAGACAGCAAATAGTAGAATCCTAGAAATCCTTCTTTTTTTAGAGAGAGAAAGGTGGAGATCTAGAGAGAAGGAAAGAGATTTGCAATTTAGAGAGAGAATGACAAGTTTGAAGAGAGAGGGAGCTCAGAGAAATGTGCTCCTATGCATAGTAAACATATTGTAACGCCCCCTTAAGAACGTCACAGATGTCGTTACATTCATTCCCTAATACTTTTATTTTAAGTTATACTATTTGATTGAAACATAATTTGAAAACATAACCCAAGATTCATGCATACATTTATATATATATATATACATACACACATCAATATTTAATAAATTTATCTATTACAATAAATTACTTTATCATAAACATCCTATAGATAGTTTGTCAATACCATAGCTTTTTAAAACATCTTTTAAAAAAATCTGCATACACAGTTCGACAAGCCGAACTATTATATAAAAAAAATAGTTTAAAACCAATCTCAATGTTTCAAATGCGGAAGACAATTGATAAAACTATAAAGTTAAAATGTCATAGTTCAAATCTTTAAAACTCTTCAAATAAACATATTCAAAAATATAAAATGTGGTTTATATCCTTTAAAAAAAATTCCTTCCTTAGAACCCTTCCGTTTGCAATCCATTGTTCATGATTCACATGCCCGTCTTTGTCCTACATCTAGTCCAAAACTTTCTTACCCTTATCTGCAACATGATATAAAACTAAATAAGCAAATGCTTAATAAGCACATTTCATAACTCACAAGTAAAAACATTTTACGAACATCATCATCATATGCATTATCATAATAGTGCACCATGCACAATTTCATAAGGAACATATCTTTCATCATATTATCCATATTAAAACTTTATTCATTTTATCTTAAGGGCCTAAGTATTGCATCATAAACATCATTGTAGACGCGCCGTCATGAGAGGAGAATGGTAGCTAATCCTAAACCGAACATGATATCATAACATAACATAAATATAGGCATGCAACACTTATTTAAGTGATACATATATGTATATATGTATATGATTTTATACTTTGAAATACGTCAACATCAAACATGCATAACTTTTGAACATCAAATCTTTCATAAGTAACATAAAATTAAATAATCATAGATATCATCATGAACAGAATTTCAAACTTTTACAACCATATCATGTTGCAGGTGAGAATGTACTTACTTGTATAGCTTACTTAACCTTATTCGTAGGTGACGTCGCTGCAGTCTTGATGTGCTCGCTCCTTAATGTGTTCATGTTATATATTTATTTAAAATATCAATTAACATTTAACTCAAGGAATTATTCATCATCACATAACATCTTCCATTTCCATAATACATCTACAACTCTAATTCAAGAAATACATAAACACAATTTTCTACCTGACCTTTATGTATTCAAAACTCAATAACTCATAATTCATATACAATTCAAGTACCAAACTTGGCAAGGGCAAAGTTAACATATAAACCTATCACCATGATTTTTTGTAGTCATAAAAATTTCATTTAACAATATAAATAAGTCACATAACATACAATACAAAATCTGCCAACAATACAACTCAGTGAGCAGTCCCTACTAACATTCACATAATAAAATATTTACATCCCAAAATAATTTCACAAAAAGCCTGCATGTAATAGACACGAAGAACTTCAACATATGCAAAAATTACCTTTAAATAAATTCCATACAATCCAAAACGTGTGTTTGAATTCAAAGACAAAGACAACTATAAACAATTCGGGCAGTGAATTGCATGTGATAATTCAAACAATTAAAATAAATTTATTTAGACCTCAAAATTCATATGAAAACCTATTAACATATAATTACAGTAGTACAAAAAGTTCCATTACCAAACAAATACATTATGTCACACAAAAACTTCACCCAATAATAGTTCGACAATTTATCGATAAAATAGTCTAAAAACCTAGCTTCAATAAAAATTCCATAACACATGAAATATTCATCATATTATTATGAGACTTTCCAATTCATAAATTAACACATATCTATATAAAATTCCATGAGAAAATCATTCATTTGCTTTATGAACAAAGGCTACATTTATATGCATCATAAACAATCAGCAATACTTTTCTATGAGTAGCAGAGAGAAGAAAATTCATAACTTAACATAGAAAAATCAAAATAATGTAAAATTTGGAGGAACATCACATAACATATACATGAATAACATATTAAAATTTCAAAACAAATGGAAATTCCTAGACAAAGTTATGGTAGTCGGATTAAAGAGGAGAAATACATTTCAGAAATACCGAAAAAATGAGTTCTTACCTTAAACAAATTTCTTCTCAAACCTCCTTAAATTAACCCCAATGAAATTTCAAGATATCTTTCAAATAATATCAGAGGAATTGAGAGGGAGAAGAAGGAGAAAAACGTGAAGAAAAGGGAGGGTGAGAGATAGAAAACGTGAGAGAGAGAGAGCGTTTACGTGAAAATAAAAATAGCGTAAAAAGGGAGAGATATTTTCTCTTTAATTTCAAAAATTTTCTGACTATTTTTAGGCTAATACAGGTGGAAAAATGGAGGGAATTTGGGAAATTCAATTGATTTGCTTATCGTACCATATATCGCCTCTTCAAAATGGGAAACCATATCAATTAATTCAATCAACCTAAAAGTCAAACATTCAATTTCCTTAAATAAGGATTTCAAGCCAAAAATATGCCAATCAATCAAAATAAATCATCCAATTTTATCCAATCATTATAATTATTATTGTTACAAATTTTGGGTGATTTTTTGCTAATTGCTCGTTAGTAGTCTTCGGCCTGCCGATTGCTCATCTTGGCCTACCGAAGCCGTGAAGTCTGGCCTGCCGATTATATTCATCGGCCTACCATTCCGTGAGGGTCATTTCATGCTGAACTGCCTTGTACACTAAAGTTTAACAAAACATTAATTATTTTTAAACATACAACATAAATGACATGAATACTTTGAGCACATCAATTCTACATAGCCGTCACCTGTTATAATACTTAAAATAAAATAGTTAGTAACATTATATGATAAATTAATAAGGAGATTACTTAACATCGTTACTTATTTGACGTAATCCGTTACACGAAAATTGGTAGGTGTTATACATATATGTAGACAATGATTGAATCACTATAGGTGACATGTACAGAGACCACATGCGAGAGATCATGTGGTTTTTTTAATGGATTGAACTGATTCAGAATTTGGACTAGGCTCAAATGTTATAAACTAAAATAGGTTGAGTTGTTTCAGGCCTTAACACATTTGAAATGAGTTAAACAACTAACATGAAATTTGTAGCCTAAATTGTACAGGTCTTAAGCCCAATTAGAAACCTACTTAAAATAAAATTAACAAAAATAAACAGCAAGCCTAATTTGATAATAATCAGGGGGTCCTTTTGAATGTTATCCAAATCGTTTTATAACAACAAAATCCTCTATTGATTCAAATAATTTATGTTAATCAAAGCCTTGTTGAACAATGCATATCCTTCTATCTTATTCTTAATACTCAACATCTGTCAATGGATTCGTCATCATTACTATCAAGGGTTTTGAACATGACTAACCTTGAAATTAATATGCTTTTCATCTTCCAACATAAATTACATCAATGATCAAAGATCATTAATATTACTACTTCAGAACAAATACAATCCTCACAATCCTACGTATGCCATCTTTAATTCCTCATATCAACAAAACGTTAAGTAATTAAAAGATTTAACATCCAAATATCTAGAATCAAATGCCTTCATCTTCAAGTCCAAAATTATGGCATATGCCTTAAGTATTTTGATTTACTTAAGGAAACTTTTATTAGCCATTTTCACATTGCATCTATTCATAAGGACTATTGACACCACTTAAATAAAACATACGCAACATAAATATTCCAACCTTGAAATTCATACATTCTTTGACTTTATAAAATCTCAACAGAGCAAAAGATTAATGTTCATCTTATTCAAGGTTCAATGTCATAGATTCCTAACTTATCTCATATTCCTTAAGTAAATAGAACTTCCAAGAAAATTTATCGATACTTAAGTACTCCATCAAGTCCATACATAATCACTACATATGTTTGAATCAATTATGAAAAATTTGGCACAACTATAACTTTGAAATCAACAACTTAAGCCTTGTATTTCTTATCATTTCTTACGAGATAAAAGGCTCTTAAATCCTTGTATCTATATGAATCTCTCTTAAACAATCTACGTATAAATTCATTCCATATAGTTATCACACCTACATAACCGTTACTGTTTCCATTCTAGGGTTTTTTTTTTTTTTTCCATATCATGTCATCCTCCTAGACTATATAAATCAACCTAAAGGTTTAATTTGATGATGACATTAAAAATTCAACTTTAAACCCATCTTGAAAATTGATTTTTAAAGTAGTGCTACACTCCCTTGGTTAACCAAACCTAGGCTCTAATATCAAAAATTATGTAATGCCCTTGAGTAGGGGTTAATAGTTTTTAATAAATTAAATAAAGATCAGAAATAAAAATAAAACTTCAAAACATATTTGTCTAGGATTTAAATTAAACTTTCAAATCAGGATAAAAATATAAACAACAACAAACCACATATTAATGTAGTACCTTTAAATTAATAACATAAAACTATTATTATCATTATTTTAACCTTCAATATATCTTAATATAGTCATAGAAAGTAATATTCGATGCTTATATTATCAAGGAGAACATTCTTAGTAAAAAAAGAGATTCCAACTGAATATAGATAAATAATTTCCTTAACTATATCTCTTATTGCCACCTCACACTTTGTAAGTCCTAAAATGATGAAAATATATAGGAATGAACGACAACATATTCAGTAAGGAAAACTATTACTCACCTTTAGGTTTTTATCGTTACCTCATTAAAACCTACATGGTTAGTTAGTTCTCAATATTATACATCAATATTATCATGTTCATTTTTGGTAGATACTCTACGATTTTTTTTACCAAGTTCCATACATATATATATACACATACTTATTAATTCATGATTTAATAATGCTCATTTGTATCTAGTGTGCAATAGAGTATCATAATTACTCAGCTCAACGAAACCCAAATTGGTATGCTTGATCATTCTATAATTATTCTAAGAGTGTTTGGTGAGGGGACATCAAGCCCTAGATCCTCACCAAGTTGATTCCTATACAATGCATTTTAGGACTTTCGACCCGAGAGAGTGTCATCACTCCCCTATTTTACCTTTTAGGGTATTCATGCCTAAGGACGTAACCGCCGCTCTATTCATGTCTTACAATTCATCTTATAACTACTACTATTATGTATAGAATATAATTTCTAATCATGCTTTTCAATTTATTCAATGTATGTCAAATCAATTTATTCCTTGCTATTCATTATAGGACGAGTTAATGTTATTGTCTCATTAGTGATATTCATATAATAAAAGTTCAACATATATATATATATCTTGCAATATAAAGAACCAATTTTAATTTTATAAAACCTTATAAAAGATGAGTAATAGATTCCCTACCTCTTTGCAAAATATCCATGGATAACTTCCAGCTTACACAATCAAGTTCACTACGTAAGTTTCAAATATGTTGTTATCCTAAAATGTATAAAAATAAGTATACTTAACTTAAATCCTAATATATAATTATGTTAATTTACTATTTATTTTTATTAGTGTGTCATAATTATTAACATACTAAAAATATGACTATCAATTTTTCCAACTTAATTTTAGTAAATTATGAAACAAATAAAGTAAAAAACATATAAATTTTATTTTGGGTACGAAATATGTTAAAATAGATTTTTAAAATAAATAATATGATTTTAAAATATTTAGAAATAAAATAATTAAAAAGTTTGATATTCATTAAAATAAAATTATTTAAAATTACAAACTTTATGAAAAAAAATATTTATTATTCTAAAACATAAACAACTACCATTGTTCTAGTAATTTAGTCTTCTTTATTCCTCCCTGAGTTTGAACTAGTGATTTAGTCTTCTTTATTCCTCCCTGAGTTTGAAGGTTCAAACTCTACCAGAAGAAGAAGAAAAAGAAGAAGAAGCAGAAGGAAATCAAAAATGCTAAAAATGATATTAGAAATAAAAAATATGGAATTGATTTAAAATGAAACAAAATTTTAATTACACACTAATAATTAATTTAATTATAATGATACCTTAAGCAAATGAAAACAGAGGGAAAATGAGGGTTGGAAGAACTTAACAGCACTGTCGTATGTGGTCTGCTAATTATGATCTCTTTTGTTATGAATAGCCACTCATGCTTTATTGGATGTTTAGCCAGCAATGAAAACCATTTTTATTATAATATATAAGAGTTTTTATATTGTAGTAATTTTTTTATTATAATATGTAAAATTTTTATACTATTTATAATTAAGTTTGTGATATAAACCACCTCAGCCAAACCTCTTGGTAATGTTATTTCACGGTTACTATTCAGGCCTTGGGCATGCTGATTTTCCATGTTTTGTAAAAAAAATTTTTGTGGTTTCTTCATTTGTCTACCTTGGCAGGAAGATGACAAGGATGAGACTCATTTCCATAATGCTCTCAGTTGCATCTCACAGTCATTGAAGACACAAATTATCAATAGATCGTACGACGAAGTTGCTATATGCTTCTTTAACTCAGTAAGACGTTGATTCTGTTTAAGCTGAGCATAATTCTTGGATCATCTGAAAGTTATTCGTTGGTGGACCTGTCAAGTTGTTTTTTTTTTTTAAACTACTTAACGATTCACCAATTGTTCGTATGGTTTGTCTACCTCTTTTGTTTGATCTATTTCTTTACTCTGAATTTTTGTAATAGTGTTTTTGTTGCTTTTCAATTGGAATCTTGAAGATTTCATTTTATGTCCTTCTTGTTAGAGTTTGATTTGTATAGTCACACCTCAGAATTTCAAGTTTGTAGAATAATAGGACTACCTCTGCTTTAAGCTAGGCAAGTTTTTGGATACACTTGAGTTTTGTCATTGTCTGGTTATTGCTGAGTAGGCAGATAATTATTCCTGGAGGGTTAGAAGCAGTCTTTGTGTTTTGAAGGTGTAGCCGAAAGGGCTCTTTTAGCATTCTTCTTTTTTCTGTTCTTGGTTCTTCCTTCTTGTTTTTTTCCTATAGTTTTTAATAGAACTCTTCTTAAGCAGATTACCGTTCTTCTTCTTCTGCCTTCTGAAGGTGTAGCTGAAAGAACCCATTTGGCATTCTTCTATTTCCGGTTCTTGAGGCTTTTTTTTTTTTTTGGGTTGGGTAGGGGGATTCTTTTGTATGCTTAACGTGTGTGCTTTTATTCCCCTCTCTATGAGGAAGTTGAAAATATAATATAGATGTTAGATGATGATGGTTGCAACGAGACATTTTTTAATTATTTATTTTTCATGGTCCCAAACTCAGATCTTTATTGCTAAATATGAGCTTTCAGATGAAAACTGCTTTATAGTACTACAAATTCTATTTCCAATACTATTTGCTTCCATTTTATGTTTATGATTCATTCGCAGAGGGAAAAAAAGATTTTTAAGACTTAAATAGCGTCTATGTTTTTTATGTTGCTGATCGAGATGATTTAGACAGGCCAACAGCCAGGCTAATAAAGGAGTTTGATCTTGTAGAGGGTAAGAGCTGGAGTGAACATTTTCTTGAGTTGATATACATTTTATCCATGTATATCCTTTACTCGCAAGATGAAAAATGAAAGATATAAAATATGTTGAAAAGTTTAACAACACATAAAAGGCTAAAAGAGAATACTAATCTACCATATTATATATGCATATTCTACATGTTACTACCAATAAAGTACAAATTAAAAAAGGGCAATATCAATACATTTTAGTTTTTTGGCTTTATTGATGTTTTAGAAGAACAATTAAATATTGATTCGTCGAACTAAATTTTTTTGGGCTTATATACGAGTATATGCAGAAAAATAGTTTATGAAGTTCTCATTTATTTAAGCTTTTAAAATTAGAAGAATTTGGTCTTTTATGTTCTTTGGTTTTGAATTTTTCTGGTTGGTCCTCCTCTATCTCATTTGTGCGGTCCTTTTTTTTCCCCTCTGCTTCTTTAGACACAATAAATCTGTTTGAGAATTTTTGTTTTCTACATTTTCTTGTCCACATGTAGCATTGAAATTTTCTTAAACCTTCTTGAATAAAAATACCCACAAGTAGTTATGAAAATAGCTTGCTCTTTAACTGAAGAAAAATAGTGTTTCAATGACCTTCAGATTCCAATAGAGGAAAAAAGTTAAAACAAAAAGAGAAAGAGTTGGCGGTGATGTTGATTTTGATCTAGAACTCTTGGATGCTCTACTTCATTACATGAATAAGACTTTCTCATTTGTCGTTTTACTCAACTAATATTGAGATACTCCTCTTTTTGTTTATCTCCTTTTCAGTAAGTTTACGTAGGTTTTATTTTAATTGTCATGGTGAATTCTAATGTCTGTAAATAGATTTTACTTCTGTCATCATTTGAGTTTCTTTTTGATTACGTGCACTTGGTTGGAGCATTAAATCAGTCTTGCATCCTTTTGGAAATGATTTTTCCTGCAGAGTCATTTACAGAAGAAATTGGTAGTAAGTATGGTATAGTCTCCGGGTCTCCAGAAAATTCTCTTTACAATGCGCTCTGGGTAGCGCAGGCACTGCTTCGGAAAGGGTAAGACTATCCCTATCATTGAGTTCCCGTGTTCTTTTTATCAAAACTTATCACTTTTCACAAAAGGGCATGCGCAAGGTTTTTGCAGACCTATGCCTCATCTTCATGGCTTCTCATAGTAAATTTGACAATTCTATCTCAGGTCTGCAAAGACTGCAGACATGCGAATACTTCTATTTACTAATGAAGATGATCCATTTGGAAGTTGCAAGGGAGCTTCAAAAGATAGATAAGAACAACACAGCAGCGGGCTAAAGCATGTTTTGCTTGAAATCATTGTCTAATGGATATTGCAAATTGAAAGTTTGCATTAATGTATATATATTTTGTTTGTGTTATTAAGGATGCACGAGATCTTTGTTTCTCAATGGAACTTCTATTGGATCAACCTGAGGAGGAATTCAACGTTTCTCTATTCTATGCTGTACGGCCTTTGCTTTACTTTTATTTCTTTTTTATTAACTTCAATGGTGGCTGGAACCCTACAACGCTAACTGCTATAAACTCCACACGTTCCAGGATTTTATTGGACTGGAAGGTGATGAACTGGCTCAATTTGTTCCCTCGGCAGGAGAAAAGTATGCCCCCTTTTTTAACCCAGATGGGTGTGTATTTTATATGTTTTTATCTTTCTCTTACTCTTTTTAGATTGTTCCTTTAAGCAGCCCCAGAAAACACCTTGGTTGCTATATTTTCTGTGGATTTGGACTATGTGATGTTGGATTGACACCTTGCTGAAATAAAGTAACTCATTAAAGAGTCTGCGGTTGATTTTAGTTTTTCTGTTTTAGTCACAAGAGTTTTTATGCTATTATCTGCAGTTATAGAACAATCATGCAAGTACGTTTATAATCTGATCAATAGTGTTGAGATATGCTTTCCAATGGTGGGTAGTGGCTGTGGTCATGGAAGCTATTATGTGGTAGATAGAAGTTGATCTACTACTTTATTCTTAGCAATTCTTGGTTGGCTGGGTTCGGAGAATCTCATGCTAGGAACAAAGTTGTATCCTTGGCATAGAGCAAAAGTTTTTAAGTGTAGAATTCAACTTGCTCTCTGAGAGTCATTTTGATTATTGACGAGTTTAGTAACTTCTGTGGTTCCTTTTCAATTATATCTTTTTATCGCAGAAAAAGATCAGTCATAAGAACAAGGGCTCTAGCTTTTAACCAGACCTTTGTTTGCATTCTAAAACAAGCATAAAATTCTTTCTTTTGAGCGTGCTCTACATATATTGCTTCCCAAAAGTAATCTTTTATTTTGTTTGATTTTGAGTTATCAGTTGGAGAGATTTCTTTGTTAGTCAAGTTAAAGCCTTTCAATGTGAACCATGTGAATGAAAATTTTTATCGGCACTAATTTCATTTTTTTCCCTTAAAACTTCATTTCTCTTTTAATTATTTTGCATTTTGATGCATAAGACGAATGAGCAACTTACAAGTCCCAAAGGTAGTTAATATTTGCAAGCCAATAGTAAATGAGCTGAGTTTTATCAACATATAAAAGGGGAAAGCTTTCTCGAGCAGGTTTTATGATAGTATATTCATGCTCATTTGTTTATTACAGATTTTTGCGGGTCCACATTTGTTATAAAAAATCTTTTTGTTCCAATATCTGATTAGAGGATATGAAAGATTAGCTTAGAAAGCGCATGTTTAAAGAAAGGATTGTCTGATAATCGTATTGAATTCTATTTTCCTCTACTTACAAAAGAACAACCACACTGATTATATACAAGAAGCAGAGAAGAAATAAACAAGAACAAAGGTACAGCTTTACAGGAGAAAAGGAGCAGAGAAGAGAAGGTGGGCTCAACACCATGACTGGCCTCAACACCATGACTGTATGAATTGCAGCTGAACAAGGAAGAAAGAAAAACAGCAGCGGGTAGTGGAGACCAAGAGGACTGACTTCTCAGAAACAGGACAATAAGAAAAAGGGCTGATGGAATTGCAAAAGCTCAAAAAACGACATCCTTGTATTCAAAACACAGAAGAGTTAAGTTACATGTCGTTGTTGAGCATTTCTTCCAACATCCTCCCTCAATTCCACAGCCTTTGATGACACTATCCTCAACTTGTTTCTTAATCTTCCAAAGAAGTTTCCTAACAAGGCTTTAGTAAAAATATCAGCATTTTGATCTAATGAAGGAACATGTTGTACTGATATGGTCTTGTCAATAACTTTCTCTCTAACAAAGTAAAGATCCAACCCAATATGCTTAGTTCTTGAGTGAAGAATAGAGTTGGTTGAGAGTGCAACAGTGTTGAGATTGTCTACCCAGATTATTGGGGCCCGAGTGGAATGAATTTTTAGTTCCTTGAGCAAGGATTGAAGCCATAAAACTTCTGCTGTAGCATTCGCCAAGCTTCTGTATTCGGCTTCTGTGTTGGATCTAGAAACTGTGTTTTGTTTTTTTGAACACCATGTCACTAGATTGTTTCCAAGGTAAATACAAAAACCTAATGTTGACCTCCTATCATCACTATCTGTGGCCCAATTAGCATCTGAATACCCTGTTAGGTTGAGATGAGGAGATTTAGTGAAATTAAGTCCACAATCCATTGTTTCTTTTAGATACCTGAGTATCCTCTTAATAGCCTTCCAATGAGTGTTCAAAGGACATTGCATAAACTGACTGACTTTATTCACTGAGAAGGCTATCTTTGGTCTTGTGACTGTCACATACTGCAGTGCTCCTACTGTGCTCCTATATAGCCTTTCATCTTCAAAGGGGTCTCCGTTTACAGCAGACAATTGATGATGAGTGAGCATTGGTGTAGGTAGAGATTTAGCTTCTTGCATTTTGACTTTCTTCAAGAGGTCTTTGATATATCTACCTTGTGACATATGCAGGCCAGTCGCTGTTCTTTTGATTTCTATTCCCAGAAAGTAATGCAGTAGCCCCAGATGCTTGAGAGAGAACTCCGTGTTTAGGAGGTTAATAAGGCTTTCCACTTCGGCTTCTTGATTCCCTGTAATTATAATATCATCTACATATACAAGAATTAGAAGATAGGAATCTTTTGTCATTCTAGAGAACAATGAATTGTCTGCCTTTGACTGTTGAAACCCAAGTCTTTGTAGAGTTCCCTTGAGTTTGTCAAACCAAGCTCTTGGAGCCTGTTTTAGACCATAAAGAGCCTCATGAAGCTTGCATACCATGTTTTCACCATTTTGAACTTCAAAACCGGGTGGTTGGCTCATGAAAATATCCTTTTCTAGGTTCCCATTGAGAAAGGCATTGTTCACCTCCAGTTGATGAACATTCCAGTTTTTGGCCAATGCAATGGTGAGTACGATCCTAACAGTAACTGGCTTGATAATTGGACTAAAGGTCTCTCTGAAGTCAAAACCAGGAATTTGACTAAAACCTTGAGCAACCAACCTTGCCTTGTAACGTGAGATGTGAGATGCTTCCATCTAAGTTCCTTTTCACCTTGAAAATCCATCTACACCCTACTATCGTCCTGTCTCTAGGTGAGGGAACAATGGACCAGGTGCCATTGTTCATGATGGCTTGATACTCTTTGATTCATTGCTTCTCTCCATTTATGAGATTGGAAGGCTTCTTGCACCGATGATGGTTCAAGCTCATCAATATATTCAGCTGTCCAAACTTTAGGTTTAAAAATTCCTGCCTTAGCTCTTGTGATCATGGGGTGAGTAGTAACTGTTGCTCTAACCCTTTCTCTCCTCTTAGCCGGTTGAGTAACAAGACTTGGAGTAACCTTTTCAGATTCACAAATATCTAGGGAATCCTCATTACTTTGTGAGTTTGAATGGGATTGGTTTTCAGAGCCAATGTTGAGATTACTCATGTCATTTGTTACGTGACTTGTTGCTCCGCTATTAGGGTACCAGTTTGTATCTGCAAGCACATCCTGAGTAGCAACCATGGCTGTCATTCCAGAATTGTTGGTGTTGTAGCTTTGCTCACTATGATGATTGTTCTGAGAAGAAGTAAAACCTTGAAAGCTTGCATCAAAACGATAGTAGCACCTTTGAACGGTGTGTCCCATTTTGCCACATAATTGGCATTGAGGTCTTAAGTTGTGATTGTTGTTCCATCCCCGACCTCCTCAACCACGAGACCGGCCTCTTGTTCCTCTTCCACCTTGGAAGCCTCCCTGAGATCCTCCATTGTTGTTGTAGCCACCAGAGTTGAACTTTTGGAAACCATGTTGTGCT
>CAMOHE010055509.1:0-46002 GCA_946598075.1 Artocarpus hirsutus
AATCAATTCACTTTATATCCCGATCCAACACATCGTCACCTATGACAACGTGCCAATGTTTCTATTCACAGAGTCCACCTCCGATGGTCAAGACAAACCATCTTCCAATAGGGATATAGACAACATAACAATATTTACATGAATAAAGCGCCCAACTTTATTCCCTCGATTGCAGATCTTATGATTTAGACCGTCACCTTAAGAATGGTGTCTTCCGCATAATCTGTCCATCATATGCCTAATTCTTAAAGGTTTAGACCAACAGTCTCAGACTATTGTTTGCTTATCATACATTCAACAAATATGAATGTAAAGAGGACAAGATTTGGTATATAAATAATAAATGAATTCTTTATTGTTAAAAATGTCTTCAAAAACTCATTACATTTTTACTCCTTATGGCATACATGTCTAACATTGAGTATAGCCAATGTGCAGTCACCTTCATCACAATAGTATCAGCCAACTAACCCAAGATCTAGTAGTGCTGGTAGAGGTAAAGGGAAAGCTCTAGTACAGGTTCATACCATGACATCAGGGAGTTCAAATGCCCAAACTAGTAATGCGGTTGTCGACGGTATGATTCTGGTTTCTCAGTCTTTAGCACACATGTTATTCGATACTAGTGCCATTCATTCTCTCATTTTCAGTTCTTTTATACATGCCTTAGGATTAGAAATAGAAGAGTTCGATGAACCCTTAGTTATAACTTCACCCTTGGGGTGGGTGTGTGTGAATTACATTTGCAAAGCGTGCAAAATAAAGATTGGGGATGAGATCTTGAAGAGTGATTTGATTGTAATCCCCATGAGATCGTATGATGTAATCTTAGGGATAGACTGGTTGTCCAGATATAATGCAGTGGTAGATTGTCAGCCTAGGAAAGTGACCCTAGTCTTTGATAGGGGGACGACGATCACCTACCAGGGTGATGGTGATCGACTAATGAGTAAACGTCTCGCAAAGACATGTCTTGGAGGGCGGAAGAGCTTAGCTTACTATGCCCACCTCATGAACCTAGACAGAGAGTCTAGTGCCTCGAGAAGAAACACAACAATTTCAGTGGTAACTGAATTTGAAGATGTCTTCCCCAATGAGTTGTCAGGATTACCACTATATCGGGAGATTGAATTTGGTATTGAGTTGCTTCCAAGAATAGCACCAATTTCTATAGCACCTTACTGGATGGCACCGATAGAAATGAAGGAACTAAGAAAGCAGCTTCAAGAGCTTGCCGATAAGGGATACATCCAAAATAGTACATCACCATGGGGAGCACTGGTTTTGTTTGCAAAGAATGGAACCTTTAGGTTATGTATAGATTATCGCCAGTTGAATCGGGTCACGGTGAAGAATAAGTATCCTCTGCCCAGGATCGATGAGTTGTTTGATCAGTTGGAAAGTTTACGATATTTCTCAAAGATAGATTTATGGTCGGGATATCATCAACTCAGGATTAAGGAAGAGGACATTCCCAAAATAGCTTTCAGGACCTGATATGGACATTTTGAGTTTCTGGTAATGCCATTTAGACTAACGAATGCTCCGACAGCCTTCATGGACCTCATGAATAGGATATTCAAGCCCTATCTCGATCAGTTCGTGATCGTGTTTATTGACGATATCTTAGTTTATTCTAAGACTTAGGAGGAGCATGAGCGGCATCTCAGGGTTATGCTTTAGACTCTACAAGAGCATCAACTGTACGCTGAGAAAGAGAAGTGTGAGTTTTGGTTAATAGAAGTTAAGTTTCTGGGTCATGTCATTTCTGAGCATGGCATCTCGGTGGATCTATCTAAGGTGGAAACCATAGTAGAATGGGAACGACCGAGGAATGTGGTAGAAATCCGTAGCTTCTTAGGACTTGTAGGGTACTATAGGAAATTTGTGAAGGATTTCTCGAAGATAGCAATGCCATTGACAAGATTGATCAGGAATAATGTTAGGTTCAAGTGGGATAAAGAATGTGAGATTGCTTTTCAAGAACTAAAGAATCAATTGACCTCAGCACCAGTATTGATCATTCCCAATAGTGATGAGCCCTATGAAGTTTATACAGATGCCTTAGGATATGGACTTGGGTGTGTGCTGATGCAACATGGATGCATGCTGGCATATGGATCGAGACAACTATGACCTCACAAGCGGAACTACCCCTACTCATGATCTAGCTTGCGACGGTAATTCGTGCACTAAAGATCTGGAGATGTTATTTGTACGGGATGACGCTTCAAGTTTTCTCCGACCACAAGAGTTTAAAGTATTTTTTTGCTCAGAGGGATTTGAATTTGAGACAATGAAGATGGATGAAATACATAGAGGATTATAATTTCGCGCTGTAGTACCACCCCAAGAAAGCCAATGTAGTCGCAGATGCGCTTAGTAGGAAGTCTTTAGGACTTCTCACTTGTTTGGCACTTGAAGATTAGAAAAGGGATACAATAGTAAGTTAGTACAGGCTATAGTATTATGGAGACTATGATCGCATTTTGGTGTACCATATGGAGACGACCCCAGCTCTTGTTTAGATGGTGAAGCAGAATCAATGGCGAGACCAGCACCTTCAAGGAATCTAGACGCGAATTTAGAACGGAGAGCAATTTAAAGAATGAAAGGCACATGCTGATGGATCGTTGTACTTCAGGGAGCGTCTGGTAGTTCCAGCAATCACAAAAGTGACAAAGGCCGTAATGGACGAAGCCCATAAGTCTCAATTTGCCATTCATCCGAGGAGCACAAAGATGTATCGTAATCTAAAGAGGCAATATTGGTGGAGAGGTATGAAGAAGGATATCCAAGAATACGTGGCCAAGTGTGTGACTTTTCTTCAGGTGAAAGCCGAGCATCAGAAGCCAACAGGTCAACTTCAACCACTTCCTATCCCAGGATGGAAATGGGAACATGTGACTATAGATTTTCTTACTAGATTGCCGAGGATAGAGCAAAGGCATCATGCAATTTGGGTCGTGGTCGATAGGTTAACAAAGTCAGCTCATTTCATTCCATTCAGGTTGACTTGTTTGAGGAGAGTTCTCAGAGAATTATACCTACAAAACATAGTGCGGTTGCACGGAGTTCCTTTGTCCATCATATTAGATAGAGACACCAGGTTTAATGCCAAGTATTGGAGAAGATTTCAGAAGGCATTGGGTATAGATTTAAACTTCAGTACAGCATTTCATCGTTAGACCGATGGGCATTATGAGCAAGTCATTTAGATTCTTGAAGGCATGTTGCGTGCATTTGCGTTAGACTTTGGTGGAAACTAGAAGAAGTACTTGCATCTGGCAGAGTTTGTGTACAACAACAGTTATCAATCGAGCATTGGCATGGCACCATTTGAAGCACTATATGGATGACTATGTCGATCATCAGTTTGTTGGGCTGAACCAGAAGATAGAGTTATTCTTGGGCCAAATGAGATTTGTGATAAAATGAGAAGGTCGTCATAATTCAAGATCAATTGAAGGCAGCTCAGAGTCGATAGAAGAATTACGTGGATATAAGACATTGACCCCTAGAATTAAAGGTAGGAGACCTTGTTCTCTTAAAGGTATTGCCTCGTAAAGGTATCTCACGATTTGGAGTAAGTGGAAAACTAGTGCCAAGATATGTTGGACTGTTCAAAATTACTCAACGTGTGGATGTGGTTGCTTATTGACTCGACCTTCCTCCTAAACTCTCTCATTTTCACGATGTATTCCACATGTCGATGCTTCAGAAGTGTCCGCTTGAGCAAAACAAGATTGTCTTGTTCCAGGACGTACAGATTTAAGAAAACACGACATACGAGAAAATGCCAATTTAGATCATTGATTGGAAGGTGATCAGTTTACGTCACCGTGATATCCCATTAGTAAAGATCGTGTGGCAGCATCATAGAGTTGATGAAGCCACTTGGGAATTAGAATCGAATATGCCGGAGTTGTATCTATATCTTTTCTGTTTCTGAATTGATTTGTAAATTTCGAGAGCAAAATTTTTTTTAGGGGTGGGGAGTTGTAACGCCCAAAAATTTATTTAAATGTTATTAGTGAGTAAAATGGTGGATTATTGTGCCATAATGAGTATTTCAAACTTAATTTGAACATTTTGTGGAATTTTTGAAATTAATGTTGTTTTGATTATTTTTATGATTTTTAATTACTGTAAATTATTTTTTATTTGTTATTTTAAATTTTGAAACAAAACAATTTGTTAAATGTAAAAAATTCCCCATTTTACAAAACCATGGACGGCACACGATTTTTGCACAGTAAAACCACCCACCGTTTCCTTTATTTAAACTCACCTCTCTCTGTCTTTCACTCATTTCTCTCTCTCTCTATCTCTCGTGTCTCTCTCCCTCTCATTTTGCCTCTCCTTCTCTCTCCTCTGTCTCTCAAATTTTTGAATCAAAGATTCAAACCCAAGCTTCAGATCAGTGGATTGGAGGCTGAGGAACGTGATTGAGCAACCAAGAAAATGATTTAAAGCTTAATCCAAGGTTAGTTTTCAAATTTTCAAAACTTTTTCAATTTTTCAAATTTCTTGGTATTTTGAAATCTAAGCTTTCTTAAGCTTAGAAAACCTTTAATCTAGGTAGAGGAACTTAGAACAACTAGAATCTAAGCTTTGTTTGATCAAAAATGGATTCAAATCAAGATTTTTCATTTTTCTCTATTTTCCTCTATTTTTGGGTTTTTTCAAGATTTTTGTCTAAAACTTGTTTTAAAGTATTAAAGAGTAATCTACTATGTTTTTCTATCAACCATGATCATTATTCATGCCTAGGATTTGAGAAAGCAGGTTGAAATTGAAGATTTGGGCTCGGAAGGTCGAGAACCCATGCTTGGAAAATTTTAGAATTTTTCTAGATCGACAGGCCGAACTTTATGTTCAGCAAGCCAGATTCATGAGGTCGGTAGGCTGGATTCATACGGCCAGCTGGCTGACCCTGGAAAAGTTCAGCCAACTGGACCTGGACTTTCGGTAGGCCGAACTGCACGGTTCAGCCGGCTGAACCAAGGCAACTAGCAGGCCGACCGGGTATAGTGAGATTTTGTTATTTTCACCCGTTTTTATCGTTTTGAACCCCGATTGAGATTCTAACCTTGTAAAATGACTTCATAAACTTAAATGGCATACTAGAACACCATGCGACACTTTAATGACATACAATATATTAAGCTAGATACTGATAGACTTAGTTATAATACATTTAAGGTTGTTCGTGGTTCCGCAGAGCTGACGTGTAGTGGACTAGGATTGTAGTGTGGAACATCGGCACTAGTATTGAGGTAGGACTTCTTCTCTCTTCTTTGGTAACCTAGTTTTAAAAACGATTTTGGCCCAAAATGGATTTTCATTAAAAATTTTTTCAATGATTGTTTGAGAAGGGTTTTCATTGACTTTTTTTTATAAAACAGTAGACTGAGGAGATTTTCATAATAAACCTCATAATGAATGTAAATAAGAATACTTGGTAAAAAGAGATTTTAATAATTATAGAAAGATATGTGTATATATATATATATATATATGTTAGAGCATGATGCCATATCAGAGATCAGGTCGTATAGTGCGCGACCTTAGAGGTAAGTCCGGAAACCCAGTTGAGCCACTTCGGTGGTGAATATTATGGTTTGCTCAAAAAAGATAAAAGATACTTTCTGGAAGAACTATTTTTAATAAAATCTATTTAAATGAATTTATTTACTTAACTTTATTTCCTAAGGTGAAGTTTTATTTAAATTATTTATTTGTTTTAAGATATTGTCCTACTGAGCCTTTCGCTAACCCCTTTATTTGTTTTAAAAATCTTTCCCCTCTAGGTGGAGTTCATCTTAGGATTGGAGAGAAGTCCACAGACAGGACATTTGAATAGTAGAAGAGTCAAATAGGTTATTTAAGTAGTAAAATCAAGGCATGTATTATTTAACTTTATCTTTACTTTGGACTATGGTTGTCATTTAATATTGTCAGTACTATATGTGTGCACAAAATGTGGGTCGGTGGGACTCATTCTTGTTTCTCCTTATTTCTTAATTTTCATTTCCTCATTGTTTATTTTGTTATTATTACATGTTTAATTATTATAATTGCTAGCTTTAAAAAGGTTTTAAAATTATCACTTTTTCATAAATAATTTCTTAATTCTTAAACTCATGTCTAACTAAATTTCTACTTAATTAATTAAATTAAACTGCCACGTCACCGCTCGTACTTCGGGGTGTGACAAGACCACTCTTTTGTTCTTTATTTTATAGATGCATGACTCATCTGCTTCTTGATTAAAAAACATAAGACTTGATCGCTTGATGAAGTCTAGTGAACCATGATTTAGAGGTTTATTTTAGTCCACAAAATAGATCTCTGTAACTAGCAAACTCTTTTCTATTGCACTCTCATGATGAACCTTTTTGGCTGTACTACGTGAATGGTCTCTTCAATCCAGTTGCACCCAATGAGCTTAATCCCTTCAGGTGCATCAACGAGGGTGCATCAACAAGTTCCCAGACTTTGTTGATGCACTTGGATTCCATTTCTTGATTCATCATATCTTTTTAAGGTTTAGAATCAACATCTGTTATAGCTTCATTATAAGAGATAGAATCATTAAACATTGTCATAAAAAATTGCAATATTAGCTTCTCTGATTCTAGTTTTCTAATCCGATTGTCTCATAACCCTCCCATTATGACGTAGCATCCTTAATTTTTGATCTAAAGATGTGGTCTTATTTTCATCAACTGGTCTCATGGGAATAATCACATTATTCTCATTACTCTATGGGACAATCTCATCTTCTACTAATTCCTCTTGGATGACTATACTTCGAGGTTTGTGGTCCTTCATATATTTTTATTCAAGAAACAAGCATTTTCTTATCTTAAATACTTTAGAAGTAACCACCATGTATATAAGATGGATACTCTGCAAAAATACATACTTTAGTATGTGATTCCAACTTATTCATTATGGGCTTTTCCAAGCTAGAGAACCCTACAAGCGTAGTGGCTTAGACTAGGTCCAAACCTAATCCTTAATTTAAGTGGTGTCTGAGGTACAAATATAGCAGGAACTAAAGTTATTAGATTGCCATTTGTGGAACATGTTCCTTAAAATGATATTGGAAGTGATGAACAACACAACATAGATCTCATCATGTGGAATAAAGTCTTGCTTATTCTCTCTACTGTGCCATTTTGTTATGGCGTCCATGATGTAGTAAGCAGTGACAAAATCTTGTTGCCTTATAAATGCTCCTAAATTCAACGTCCAGCCTTTCCCAACATGATCTAATCAAATTGTTTAGATTTGCTTATCAAATTCTGCTCAAAAGCCTTTGAACTTTTCAAAAATTTCTAATTTATGGTGTATTAGGTTTGTATATCCATCTCTAGCTTCTTGTATATTCATTGAACAACAAATGTCCAAGTGTACTAGCTTGAGAGGATCTTTGGCCCTATAACCTTTTCATCGAGGAAGGTCTCTTGGTCACTTTACCTTCCGGAGAAAACTACATGTTAGTATAGTTTGAAGCCTTAATTCCTAAAAAGGTCCATCCTTAACAAACCTTTCTATCTTGTTTAGGTTAATATAACCCAGTCCAAGGTGCCATATATATTTATCATCTAAAAACTTTTTTCTTTTAAGAACTCAGTTCATCTTATTCCATAGTTTCAATATTATGCAGTGAATAGGAATAGGGAATTATAAATTTCCATATGTACCATTGAGCATATAAAAAATGTTATCCTAAAAATAGATTCTTTTCAATTAAAAGAAATAAGACATGATTGTTTTGAACAAAACCATAAATTAATATCAAATTCTTATTTAAAACTGGCACATAATGGCAAAATTTTAATGTTCCTAAGATAGAGTATGATGACTCCCACTATGATAGCTAAACCAACTTTCTTGCACCTACTATTATCATAAACTCTTCACGCGGCTTCCTTGATTGTTAAAACTCCAATAAAGAAGAGCAAACATGATTAATAGCTCCAAAATCTACAATCTAGGTGTTAGAAGATTTTTCTACTAAACTTGTTACTAAGAAAAGTATCACATCTTCCTTGTTCTTCACCATAGTGAGAAACTCTTTATAGTTCCTCTTCTAATAATTTTCTTTCTTGCATTGGAAACATTTTCTTTTACTTTTTGGATTTGTTTTCTTCTTGGCAGTCTTATTCTTTTGCCCCAAGGTAGCCTTGCCTTTGTTGCTCTTTTTCTTTTTCTTTTTATTCTTAAAAGCACCAGCAAAAGCCACATGAGCTCCTCCAGATTTTGACTTTAGCATGATCTCAAAAGTTGGGAGCTTTGTCATTAGTTCGGTGAGGTTCAAGTTCATCTTGTTCATGACATAGTTGTTCTTGAATGGGATGAATGTATCAGGAAGGGTTTCCAAAACCATACCAACTTGGGTTTGTTGGTTAACCTATGAGCCAATGATTTTTGCTTCATTAAAGAAGCTCATAATCTTAAGCATATGCTCCCTTGCAAAAGAATTCACTTTAATGCAGCTATTCATAATAACTTTAATGGCAACAAAATGCGCATGCTTGTTCTGCACCCTAAACATGGCTTGGAGTGATGCAATAATATCAACAATGGTCCTCAGATTTTGATGTTTTTGTTATAACACATTCAATATAAAAGCCAACATGTAACAACGAGCCATGTCATCAGACTGGATCCACTTGTCATATGCATTCTTGGAATTCTTAGAAGCATTTGGTCCAAGATAAGGTAGGCACTCTTTTAATAGCACAAATCTATGTTTTTCAATAGTAAACACTATGTCCAAGTTGTGTTTTTAGTTGGCAAAATTTTCACCAGTCAATTTGTTTTGACTTAAGATAATAGAAAAGGGGGTTAAAAAACATTATGACTAGAAATAAAGTAATACAAAATTAATAAAGATTACAAATATCATATGAGATAATAACAATTTAGTAGCATGCATATAAAGCAAGCAAAGTAGAAATACATGGATGCATAAAACCTAAGAAAATACATCATTGCAGCAATTATTAGTATCCATAAGTAAATATCACGATAGGTAATAAGTGCAACTTACTTACCATGCTAGATCATTCCTGTTTGACCTTAGCCACCTAGTTTCTCATATCCAAAATCCAATTCAAATCCCCAAGATTTTAATTTGATAGTTTAAAACTCTTTTAAATTTAAGAAATAATAGAAATTATTTGAAAATGCCATAAAATGATCTTGCATCAATTTAAATTTTCAAAATCAACAAATTTTAAACTCCTTAAAATTTGAAGCATGTTAGGCGGTAGAAAAATTCCAACCACCACATGTGGTAGAAGATAGGCAGAGGCCGCCGTAGCAACTCGACCACGGCTTTGAGTTGGGCGACACTTCACACATATGTCTAGTACACCAGTAGCTGCGTGCTAGGCTCAGCCAGCGTCCAACCCTATACGCATGAAAGGCATAGCTTTGGTGCATATTGGAGGCACATATCATGCCTTTGGTCTTCGCTTGTGGTGAGTGAACTCGCTGTCGATAGCAACTGAGGCGTGACCGGTGGTTCTACTAGGGTTTTGTGCCCTAATTCCATTTCTTGTCCAACAATAAATTAAATTAGAACCACAATATTGTAAATACATCTAGAATTAATTAAAATCAAACAATTGGGTGTTTCTTCATCATCTTAAAAATTCAAGTGCCTCTAGTTTCAAGAAGAATTACATAGAAAAATCTTATATCATTTTCGGCTTACAAATATTTCTATGAAAGTAGTAAATAACTAGTAGAGAAATTACAATGATGGTAGACTATCGCTCTAGCAAATTACACCCAGTAACAAAATACAAGCAAATTTTTAAACCATAGCAAATATAATTAAAATAAATATCAACAACTATTATAAATGACAATTAACATAAACATAGAAATTAATAGCAACAAAAATTATTCATCTCAAGCATATCACAGATGGAACCTAGATTGTCGTCTCTCTAAATACAATTATCATGCAAATAAACACATATACATCACATGTATATAAAAGAAGGAGATCGGGGGAGATAATTATTGTACGTAACATTATCATGACTCAGCTCTGATACCAGTTATTGGGTTGAACCTAGAATAACCATGTAAAACACCATGGAATAGGGATTTAAAATTTTTTATAAACTTTCAGGATTCTTATCATGATGCTACATATAAATAATTGAATAAAACAAAAACTCATGGATTTAGTAATGGCTTTGGATTATCAAGCGTTCCAAAACCTTAAAATCTTCATTGCTTTTTTTCTCTTTCTAGATCAACTATTGTGTGGGCACTAGTCAGACCTCTTGAATTATCTCTACAATATCTATTTCCAACTTCTTCTCGGTAGAGGTTCTTTAAAGTTCTTAAAGGGGAGAACAATAAGAACACTAGATGGAGGTCAAAAAAAGTCTACTCAAAATAGAACCTCCAAATTCTATTTATATATATGTACAAGGAGTTAGTTGGAACAAAATCTTCCAAAGATTTTGAGAGAATCATGCCTACCACAAGTTAATTGGGCGTGATCTTCAACTTCAAACAGGAGAGTGATACATGTCACAACTACCTCTAACTGTATGATTCTGTATCCATCCAATTTTTTTCCGAGATTTTATTTTAGTTTAAATTGAGATATTATTTATTTTAACCATTAAGATAAATATCTACCATGATTTTCTCAATTATTTATATTACTCATAAAATAAATAATTATACGTAGAATCTATTTCAACTTTTGAAAAAGACATTTATCTACACCAAGATAACAAATAGAATATATGAAGATCATAAGATATCTTTGAATCCTTAAATCATGGATTGGAGGCACATAGACTCCCAAAGTTCATGTATGTGGCACCACCGCAGTCCAAGTGGACTACTATATGAAATTATAATTTTGCCCTTATAGACAGAACTAATCCTAGAAATTTTCATTGACTCATCTAAAAGAATATTATGGAGCTTGCAAGTGGGCCTAATGGACATATATAATTTAAGTTTCAATAATTATTTAACTTTAATTGTCTTATAACTAAATCAATAATAATTATTAACTCTAGTTTGTGCCACTATTGGAAAACAAATTTAGCCCCTACACTAATAAAATACAACAAAATAAGCCCATCTATTAAATAAATAGATGAAAAATGTTAAATTTAAAACATTATATCAAATTTAATCCTTAAGAATTGGTGATGTGACTATGAAAATGCTTATTTGTTAAAGCTAAAATCAATTATTTTGCATTAATAATTCTCATTAAATCCATTGACTATAGCATTTGTGTGATATTTAGTATTTTAGTGTGTTTGTATGAAAATATGTTTAAAAATATGTTTTAACATATTTTTATGTTTGATAATATTTTTAGTAATTTTTAAAATCATCTCTGTATGTTTTATAATCAATTAGTTTTTAAATAATTAAAGCCATAAAAATAATGTTATGGTGATTTTATTTTGAGCCTTAAAATATTTGTAAATAAGTTTTGCGTTTGTAAACATGTTCAATTATATTTCTAATAATTTTTAAAAATATTCCAGAGAGTTAAATAGTATATCTATTAAAGTTTGTTAATTCTAAAAATTTTTGTCTTTTTTTTGTAATTTTTGTGTATTTTATTATAAAATAAATATTTAATAACTGTACAAATTATTTTTGTAAAATAATTAATTTTAATTTGATTATTTTATTTTATATTTGAAATCTGCAACAAAAACTGAGCAACATGGAGTGAAAACGAGCAAAAATGGATCTCAAATTCTTAAGAAATAAAAAAAATAAAAACAAAACATGTGGCGCTCTATATCAACCATCCCATTAGAATTGCCTAGCGTATCCAAGCTATCCACCTACCCCCTTCTTTGTGGAATTCACTGTGCTTGATCTCACGAGAGCGTATTTCTTTAACCGTTAGATCAGCTTGCCAGTCAGCAAATCCAATAATGCAACATTTCTCCTTCTAGCGTCTCAATCGGCGTTGTTCAAAGAGTCTAAGTCCACATATTCTACGATCTTCAGCATGCCTCCACCTAGTCTACTGCACTGTGTCACACCCAATTAGAGAGAAAAATATAGATACAAGGCCTAATTCACCCATGGAAGAAAAGGAAAAAAAAAAAGCAAAAGAATCAAATTTCAAATATAATTTTAGTGAAGTGGTGGCCAAAAAAAGAATATTCAAAAAATTCTAAAAAATCCCAAATTTGTATCCTACTCATTTGCAATCTAAAAATTTTTGAATAAAATAATAAAACTAATTAAAAAATAAATAAAAAATTTAAAAATCTTGTAAATAGTTACTAGTCCTCTACTTTAAATTCCCCCTTCAATGCCTTGTAATTCATACCATTCTCCATATTTTGGAGTTAATTCTCTTCTTTCTCTCTTCTTGAGTTAGTTTTTCTCTTCTTTCTCTCTTCTTAAATTAGTTTTCTTCTAAATTTTAGTTTTATATTTTTGTAAAATACTTCTAGTTTCTATGTTGTAAAATAGTTATGCTTAGTAAAAATATGTGTATTTCTACCTTCAATATGTCTTTCTAAATTTCATTTTTGCTGAGGAGAGAGAAGGAAATTCTCACACAATTAAGGTAAATATTTTTAGTTTTTTAAATGTTTTCTAAGTTGTTATAATGTCAAAATCATTTTTAGAAAACTTATAATTTTCATGTTAACTTAGCTAAAACACTTGTAAAATTAAGATTTGATTTATCATAGATATAGGCTAGTACCAGTAATGTTTAAGAACATATTGATTATTTATAGACAGGAAATGGCATGATAAATGCTTAACTGTAATTTTGTTGGCAATTTTAGTTAGTTGATTTTGAAATCATACGTATTTATTTAAAATGAGTTT
The DNA here is from genome assembly GCA_946598075.1 of Artocarpus hirsutus. Taxonomy (NCBI): domain Eukaryota; kingdom Viridiplantae; phylum Streptophyta; class Magnoliopsida; order Rosales; family Moraceae; genus Artocarpus; species Artocarpus hirsutus. Next base: position 12,877 of record CAMOHE010055509.1, read on the forward strand.
TTGATGCATTATAGACTTGAATTGATAGATTAAATGCTTACTAACTCTTACTTTATTGTAGACAAAAGATGACATATTGCATAGTCAAACTATTTTATAAATAATTTTAGAAAAATTAAAACATATTTAAATTAATTACCAGGATTGAACTTTTAATTCTTAATGTTTGTTAAAATTGTTGTTTCTTCCAAGTTAATTACACTTATTGTTAAAGTTCCATCTTCTATTTAATTTGCACTTATTAAAGTTTGATTTACCATTCTAATTTTAGTCATATTTCTTGTTGTTAAAATTCCAAAAATCCCAAAAAAACCTGAAAATGAAAAAAGTAAAAAATGTGTAAATATTGTAAATAAATTGTGAATAATTAACTTTAATCTTCAAAATTTTCAACAAGAACTAATATAACTAATATATTGGACCTTTGCAATACATTTTCCCTTGGGATTGACCTCAAATTTATCGAGTAGTACTACTTAGACAACCTTATACTTGAGATTATATCGGACTTACACTTTTTGACCTGAACAAGTTTTTGGCATCGTAGTCGGGGAACGAGTAGACATAAGGACAGTATATTAGTATATTATATATATGGCTAGATCTGCCTTATTGTTATATATATTTTTATTTCTACAATTTTATTTTCCTGTATGTTATTTTTCTTCTAACATCTAACTTTTATATTTCCATCACTTCTAACCTTCTAACTAGCAAATCTAACTTCTAACTTCTAACTTTTTACTTTTTCAACAATTTATTTTTTTCTTTTATCTTAAAGGGACGATTGTATCACCCGATCCTGTTAATATTTCTACTAATATTTTTGTTATTGTTATTTTTTTGCAAGTGCCAAAAAGCCAAAATCAAAAAAATCAAAAAAACCAAAAAGCTAAAAAAAGTTTTTGTTTACGTAATTTGCACATTAGTGTTTGTACTACTATTCACATAGACTAAAATTTTTGTTTCCTTCTCTTTTTGTAATTATCTTAGTTTTACATGCATGTTTCATCTTTTATGTTAAAATCCTATCGTCTAGTTAGGAAAAACCTAGGACCTGTAGTACCACTTGTTTTGTCTATTGTATCTTCACATTTAAATAAAATGTCAGATGTTGAAAGTGTTAATAATGATAACATGGTAAATCAATAAATCATTAATCTTGTTGTTCGTTCGATGCATGATTATTTGTAACCACCTTGTGAATCCACTCCATCGCATCTAGTTTTCCTCTTGATGCTCATAATTTTAGATTTTAAGCCAGGCGTGATTAACTTACTTCTAACTTTTCATGGTCTAGAATCTGAGAATCTATATTTTCATCTTAGAGGGTTTAAAGATGCTTGTGCTACTTTTGTTGATCAAAACGTTTCAAACCAATTTGTTAACCTTAAGCTTTTCCCTTTTTATCTAAAAGATAAGGCCAAAAATTGGCTCACTTCTTTAAAACCAATATCAATTGGAACGTGCTAAGAAATACGAACTAAATTTTTGAAGAAATTCTTTTCAACTCATAAAACCAATGATTTTAAGAAATAAATTCAAAATTTTTCTCACAATGTAAACAAATTCTATTTTCAATGTTGGAAATGTTTTAAGGATTTGTTGAACTCTTGCCCATATCACTTTTATAAAAAATGGCACTATATTATTTTCTTTTATGAAGGTTTAACTCCTGTAACCCATCAATTTATTGAAACAATGTGTAATAGATAATTCCTCGATAAAGAACTTGATGAAGCATTTGATTTTATGAATAATTTGACTAATAACTCTTGATATTGGCAACATGGTAATTTTGAAGGATCAATTACCTCTAATGTTGCTAATGCTCAAAGAGGTGTTCATCAATTTAGTCAAAAAAATGATCTAAATGTGTGGATTGCATGTTTGACTATCAACATTGAAGCTATGGAAAGCACGATTGTTCAAGAACCTAAAATTGAAACTTTATGTAGTGTTTGCTAAACTTTAGGACACTCAACTTATGAATAACCAGTTCTAACGGAAGAGTCCCGTGACCAAGAAAATTACACAAATCAATTGGACCTAGATAGGTATCCATTTCCATCTCCATATTCTGATATATATAATTCACAATGGAGAAATCATCCCAATTTCAGTTGGAGAAATGATCAACCACAATAGCAATTTCAAGCACCACCATTATTTCTACCTCAAAATTATCAAGTCATATACCATTTCCATAACAATCTCAAAATCCACTATTTCTATCAAATTCACAAATTTTTTAAAGGCCTTCTCAAAATTGTTCACCTTCTGAAAATCTACAACAACAAAGATGGCCGCTACTACAAATTTGTGAATAAATAACGAACTTTAGATGATAATGTCATAAAAACCAGCATCTAAAATCCATAAAAATTGCATGAACAAGATATACGAAAACCATCCTGGAATCTTGAGATTACATGATAGTTTCCAAAAACTATGGTAGTATCTCAAAACAATACCATTTATTTTTCTTGGATAACCTATCGTGGCATATTTAAACCTTACATCATGTTTTTTCCAAAAAAAAAAAAGAAAGAAAACCATTGTGTAAACTTTTCAAAAAAAATTTAAATGTCTGCCAAACCCTTCCTCGCCCTCTGTCAAACCAAAATGATCTCATCTCTTTCTATCTCCATTTCTAACCCTCTTCGACTCACTTTTCTTAACAAGAAGAAAATAAACTCCCCACCCCCATGCTTGGCCACCCTTGTCGTGCCTCTGGCACCTGTCACCTCCAACAGCCACTCACTCGTCCTCACACAAACCTGCGCCATTTCAAACCCTCTCTTTCTCCATCCATTTCAAATCTACCTCACAAAATTATCCAAAAAAAAAAAGGCCTAGCCAACCACTTTGTTGCTCACCCTCGTCACGCCTCTGCCAACCATTGCCATCGATAGTCACTTGTCACTCGAACACTCACCCTCGCACAAACCCCGTCGCCCCTAACTGTGCTTCTTACCAGTTGCTACCCATCACCTCTGACAGCCGCTCGTCGCTGCCATCCATGTCTCCATTGCGGGTCCATCCATTAGTCAATTTGCCACTGCTTTTGTTGTTATTGTTGTTGTTGCTGTTACTACTTTATGAGAATTAATTAAGGGCAAAGATTCTTTACGTTTTTGAGAGATATATAGAAGTGATTAATATGATTATTGATTTTAATTTTTTATTCGAGCCTCTTTATTGAATGGGTTGCAACATGTTTTGCTTTTTGATTCAAGCATGTCTGTCGATTACTTTTTCTTCTACTTTTTATGTATATACGTCAAGTAAATAATAACATAGGGCATTTTTGTTTTGTGTTTGTTTCCGGTATATGTGATTGAACTTTAGTGTTTTTTTTTTTTTTGTTTATGCCGTGTAATATAGGTTATGTGATTATGGTGGTGACGGTGGTGATGATGGTTACGTTATGAGTTCAATTTCGGTTGTTTGTTTTCTTTTTCGTTATTTAGAAACCAAACCATAAATGGATACGCACAAGATTGGCCACGGTAAAACTGAATTTTTTCTTTATTTTTTTTTCTTTTTATTTAAATAGTCACCATGCATGACAGTTATCTCACAAAACCATCATGGTGTATTAACTTATCATATGAATTTTACTAAAACTCGTTGTGGTATATTAGGTTACCACGAAAGAGAAGCCCTCGTGGAATTTTATTTTTCCATGATAGGTTTTAACCATTGGGATATCCCGTATGATACCACAGCATTGAATTCTAAAATTGTCTTCCAACTGCTGTGGTAACTTTTTACAATGATATAAAACTATAATAGAATTCATAATTTTTAGTAGTGTGGACATTTGTTGTTAAAAATAAATGCAAAATCTTCTTTGAGGTATTTGAATGAAACATTATAAAATTGAAAGGAAAAATATCCAAAACACTCCATTTGTTTTGTCTAAATACCTCTTTTACCCTGATATTGTTAAAATGCCTAAAACACTCACTTGTTTTTAAAATCATACTCAAAATATTCTTCGAAACAATTAATTTTTTAAAAATTCTAAAAATATTCTTCACAATATGTATTAAATATTACCTTAAATATGGCTTTGCTTAAAAATTAAAGAAAATGAAACTTAAAATATTCAAATCAATATTTTAGTTAAGCAAATATTTCAAATATTTTGAGAGTTTCTAAATTTTTAAGATTGTTTAATGTTTCAAATTGAATTTAACAAATATTGGAAAGGCTAATTTTGGATTTTTAAAAAGTTTGATCTTTTTAGAGGGAATTTTGTGTTTGAAAACACATGTATGTTTTGAGCATTTTATATTGAGAGAAACAAAAGTGATATTTTAGTAAAACAAAAAGGGTGTTTTGGGTATTTTTTTTCTTATTAAAACTACAATGGAACTTCATAATAATCAAAAGAAGATCACTGGTGTTATGTCCAAGAATTAAATAAATATCATAAACTGCAAAATGACAAGAAAGATAAACAAGGAAAAATGATAATAGAAACAACAAAAAAAGAATACACAACAAGAACCATAAAACACACAGAAACGACGATAAATTGTAGTATTAAATGATCAAATACCATTCTAGAAATGAAAGGATTAATTTTGAAGGCCTAAATTTGGTATAGCGTCCTAAATTCAACATTATTCATATATTTATTTATTTAATATATGAATTTATTTATTAGTTTAGGGACTCAATTTAGTGCTTTTTTTAGTACTCAATTTAGTACTATTTGTAGGAAAAGAATCAAGATGAAGGAACTTTTACAAATCTAATTTAACAATTTCCATTAAAATTTTTGACTGAGAAACTATTCATTAGACACTATTTTTAGTCACAAATTATTTATAGGATAAATTTCACTACATAGACTAATTTTATAAAAAAGGAAAGAATTACAGAACTACCAATAGGTTTATCAATTTGAATTTATTTGTAGTTACTAGTTATCTATGAAAGGGCTACAAATGGCAGACATACTAATGAAAAAGTATTTAGTACAAAATGTGTATCATATCATCCTACTTACGTGGTACACTTGATTAATTAAAAGTTTGCACATTGATGCTATGTATAGATGAACTCTTTGTCATTGTTTTTCTCACTCCTACTGTATTTTAGGTTAACTGTTTAATCATAAATGATAAAATTTTCTACCTAATTATTCTCTTATATGTAACGCCCGAAATTAACTAAGTGTTATTAGTGTTTAAAATGGTGAATTAGTATGCCATGATATATTTTGAAACTTAATTTGACTATTTTGTGATATTTTTAGATTGATGTTATTTCCAATTATTTTTAATCATTTTTAACCACTCTTAATTATTTTTATTTGTTATTTCAAATTTTGAAATAAAATAATTTGTCAAAGACCAAATACGTCCCTTTTGTAAAACTGTGGGTGGCACACGGTTTTCATATAGCAAAACCACCCTCCTTTTCTTTTGTTTAGTCTCTCTCTCCCTCTCTTTCCCCAACTCTCTCACATTTTCTCTCTTTAACTCTTAGACTCTCTCTCTTCTTCAAGCTACCACTCTCTCTCTCTTTTATCTCTTAAATTTTGATTCAAGAACTTAAAGTCGAGTCTTCTTCTTGCTTGATTGAAGCTAAGGAATGAGGATTCATGCTCCAAATCTTCCTCAAAAACATCCAATTCAAGGTTAGATTTATTTCTCTAAAACTTTGAAATTTTGTTTTGAATTTCTTCAAAATGTTGTAATCCAAGTTTTGTGAACTTAGGAAACCTTTAATCTAAGTTAGTAAGACTCAAATCATCTAGAATTTAGGTTTAGTTTGATGAAAAACATATTTGAATCAAGTTTTTTCTATTTTTCCTCTATTTTTCCATTTTCAGATGTAATTGCATTTTTTTATGCAGATCTTGTTTAAATTAGTTTAAAAGTGCTTTAGTATATTTTTCTATCATCTATGAATGTTTTCTATGCTTGAAAACTGAGAAAATAGGTTGGGAATGAGGATTTGGACTCAGGGAGACTAAGACTCGAGTCTAAAAATTTTTAGATTTTTTCGAATTTGGTAGGCCAAATTTATATCATCGACAGGCCAGACTCATAGTAGGTTCGGCAAGCCAAACCCAGATGGTTGGTAAGCCGAACTATGCAGTTTGGTAGGCCAAACTAGGGAAACCCGTAAGCTGACCGAGCTTTACAAAAAATTGTCCTTTTTCACCCTTTTTCCTATTTAAAACCCAGATTGGGATTTTAACCTTATAATATGATTTTACGGATATAAATGGCACACTAGGACACCATGAGATAGGTAGTGTAGGATATCCTAAGCTATATGTTGGCGAACTTAGTTTATATTTAATGTTATTCGTGGTTCTGTGGAGCCAACGATTAGCAAAGTGGGACTACGGTGCTGGGTTGCAGTGTCGGATCTTAAGGTAGGACTTCTACCCTTTTCTTTGGTAACCATATTTTCAAAGATTTTTTGCCTCAAAATGATTTTTTTCAAAATATATTTTCAATGAGTGGTTGAAAATGGATTTTTATCAGTTGTTTCTTAAACAATAGAATGAGGTGATTTTCATAATAAACCATATAATGAATGTAAATGAATATATCTAGTAAAATGAGATTTTAATAACTATAGAAATGCATAAATGGGCATGACGCTACATTTAGATATCAGGTTGTATAGAGTGTGATTTTTGGGGTAGGTCCCGAAACCCAATTGGGCCACTCCGGTGGTAATACTTATGGTTTGCCCAAGAAAGCATAATAATATCCTTTCTGGTTGAATTTACAGTTTTAATAAGATTGATTTTATTGAATTTATTTATTCATTTATTTATTTAATTCTGTTTTCTAAATATTCTCCTAGATGATGAATTTTATATTCAAATTAAATGTTTTTTAAACCTAGTCTTACTAAGCCTTTCGCTCATTTTTTACTTGTTTTCAAACCCCTCCCCTCTAGGTAGAATCTAGCTTAGGACCAACAGAGAGTCCACTGATCGAACTTGTGAGCAATAGAAGACTCCGAGCAGGTTATTTGTATCATTTAATTAAGGCATGTATTATTTTAATTTCCTTTTTTTCATTGCATTATGGTTGTATATTTAATTAATGTCGCAACAATGTGTGTGCAAAAGTTGTAGACCCTATGGAACCCGACACATAATTTCTTTCCTTTATCTTATTTTATTTTTATTTTATTTTACTTTCCACTTATCTATTTTATCATGTTAATAATCCTTTAAAAAGCTTCAGATTTATCAGATTTTTCATAATTAACTAAATTTTTTAATTTGCGATTTTAATTAGAATTTGACTTAATTAACCTAATTAATTCGCCATGTCACCTCTTGGATTCTAGGGCTTGACATTAATTAGTTAACCTAATTAATCGTAATGCTACTTTTAATAAATTAAGTATTCTTAGAAATTACTTTTACACTTGATTTATCTATAAAGCTAAATATTAATTTTTCACTCAAATTAAGAAAGCCTTAAGATATTAATTGGGCATTTACTAATGCTCCTCATATATCTCAATTTTATAGTAGAACTTTTAGTTGTGTAGTGGATATAATTCTCACATTAAAGATGAATTAGTTTTTATTTCTTCTATGATCTCTAACTTCTCCGTTTTTTATTTATTGTTCATATGTGAGAGTTTGATTATGGGAAGGTAAAAGTGAGTATTAATCTTATTAAATAAATTTCACTATTGTTTCACTACAAAAAATGTAGGCTTTATTGATGACAAAAATCATTGCTAAAACGCAGTATATTATTGCTAAAAAGGTTTTGCTATTGCTAAAAAGTTTTTGCTAGAATTTCATCGCTAAAATTTTTTTTACTAACGATAATATGTTGTCATTAAGTTTTGCCAACAACAAGTCATTGCCATTTTTGAAGGCCACGAATGAAACTGCATGACGTGAGTAATATTTTCAATGACGACAATATTTAAATTTTATTAAGATTAGCGAAGATTTTGTTTTCGCTAAAGATTTTTTGCATATGTCATCGCTAAATCTTTTTTTAATGTAGGAAATAAATATTTAATTACAATTAAGTAATTAATAGATACTAAAAATTTGAATTTATTTGAATTTAATGTTTTCATTCAAAAATTTTTATTATTTTAAAATTGATAAATATTAATTGTAATTTGATTGAAATAACTTGAATGCAATGATAATTTTCCTATAATTAATGTAAAATAACAACACGAAATAATGCATAACATACACTACATAAAATCAAATAACATAATACAAAACAAAACACACTACATGGTCTAATGGCATAGCAAATAATAATAATAATAATAATAATAATAATAATAATAGAAGTCTAATAAAATGCACTATGTATAATCCCCTAAGTTTACATTTTAATTATTTTATTCCTTTTCTTCATCAACAAGAGGCACTATACTTGTAGGGGTGGAGGGATGTTAACAGTTAGCCTTAAGTTGAAGTGCCTCATTTGAGAAACTTGCTCCATGTTACTCGTTTACATTGGCACAAGCTAGTGTTGTACATCTGGAGGCAACTAGATATGTTAGAACCTAGACTATGAACCAAAAGATGAAGAACCTAATTGTCTTTAACTCATTCTAGTTCTCACTCTAGTTGTGTGGTTCCTACATACTTTCAAGTATAGAAACCTCATCAATGATAGGGGTAGAAGAGTAGGATTTGGCCTGCGTTGCCTGAATTGTTTTCTCCACAACCATTAAGTCCTATAATTAAGAGTGAAGAAAAAATTATTAATGAACAAATAAAATATTTTTAAAATAAGATTTTATTTAAATAGATGACTATAATTTACTTATATATGTGGCCTTTGCAACCTTGTTGACCTAACTCCTACCTTGATGAAAATGTTAATCATGACAATTGTCAATCAACTGTTGCTGGCATGTCTCGGGGTTCATCTGTAACGTTGAATTGATGTTAGAGTTTAATTATCATTATTTTTTTTATAAAAAATATTGTTTCATAAAAGTGCACAATGTATCTTACCTTCAGTGTTAATGCTCCATGAAGGATGATTGTCCTTAATAGGTTAGCCATCTTTATTTTTAGCAGGTTGTTGCATTTGTTTTGGATCGAGCCTATTTAAAAAAAGTTATACTTTTATAATGCATTTTACTATGTTAACCACGTTAAAAAAATACATTGATGGGGAAACAAACCTGAAATTCATGCGAGCTAAATTGATTACAACATTTTTACCAGTAGTCCCTATTCTTGACAATTTTAGGCATAACGTCCCTGCCATATTTTTTGTAGCAGTTGTTAAGGTTGTATTTCCAATCATTATAGCATTTTTGAGCCTCATGCATGATGTATGCAAGTATCTTACCCATTAACTCAATCTTAAACCATTTGCCACATTTTTATAAATAAGTTATACTACATGTTCCACAAAAAAAAAAAAATTAAGAAAATTGAATTGATGGCCAACCTATCAAGGACAATCATCCGTCATCATATCGCCTGTTTTTTCAAACTAAACAATTACTTTTCCATAAAGTGCCACCCATTTGGTGATGTCTATAGCCCTCAACTCTCCACTGCTCCTACGACTCGAGGAAGTTGGTATTGTGTATTTGAGGTTTATTAATTAAAATAAACTAATAAAAATACAAAAAAAGACACGTAAATATTAAAATTCATACCTGATTGATATTAGGACGGTAGCATGGTCCCATGTCCCGGTGGGAGCTTAGCTCCCCCAGCTGATCCTATGCACATGGCAATAGGGCCAGACATCTTGCACATTTGTAGTAAGAAATAAGATTAATTTATGCATTATATTTTGAAAAGATTGTTAAATAGAAATTTGAAGTTTATAAGATGAATACAAAATGAAAAGACTCAATCATCATCACTACTCATGCAAGCAGTATGATTGGAAGACTCATGTTCATCGTCTTCTTCTTAGCTTTATGCTTTAACGCTTCATCATCGATCGTTATTGTATCACAATCATCAAGTCATCACTTTGGTTATTTATAAAAATAGCATCTATATCTTCAACAACATCATGTCGACTAATGATCAAGGTGTCTAACCCAGGTTGCTCGACTACCAGGTTGACGTCAGAAGAGTTGCTATCTTATAATACCTGAACTTAATTTTCAACATTATCAATTATATCCCAAATATGTTAATGCCCAAAATATAAAAAACATTCCAATTTGGACTATTAAATAAGTGATTGGTATAGAAAACTTGTTGTAACTAAGATGCAAGTATGAAAGGAGCATCTTTATATCACTGAGCATTTACAAAAATGCCTGTCTTAATTTTATACACTTGTGTTCTCCTTTGTAATGTGTTGATATCGAACGACTTGCACCTGAATAATATCACTGAACAATTATGTATGTATGAAAGCTCAATTATTTCCCCTAACTATCCATACAATTTGAAATCTTCTGCTCTAGGTATGCATACAACCATGTTCTGTATCCTACATCTTATATTATGGTCAACCACAAGAAATTTAACTCTATTTACCATACAACCTAAGTATGATAGCACTAAAACATTTGATCTTGATGCCAAAACAGACAACTCATCAGTGGCCTTTGGTGAGTTAATTTGGCAAAGATCATACATCTGTAACCATTTGCACAAAAAATGTTAACGTGGTATTATATCTAGGTTATTAAAGTTAAATATGCATATTAAAATGCAATATAGTAGGTTTGTTTACCTTCTTGTAGAACTACTAGGGGAACTCTTTTTCTTGAACTTTATTCAAATTTTGACATCTATTGGGGGAACTCTTTAAATATGCAAATGCATGCATGGAAAACTATCATCTACCTTGACTCCTCATCCTACAGAATAAAGGCCTTCTCCTATTTACTATTGCAACTTACGCATTTGTTATTCATTTCATAATACCATTTTCTTGTAGACATTTCGACAGCATCTCCCTTAGTTCTCCTAAGTGTGTATCGAAGGTCACACACCTAGAAAATGAAGGAAGACTCCTAAAACGTCTACCACAAAGAGTGAGTGGAAATGAATAACAAACACATAAAATTACAATCCCAACTTGTCCAAACAAGACAATTTAAGAGGACAATTTAAGAATTGTTGAGCCATTCACCTATTCTCGAACAAGTCTGAGATTAGAAATTAAATATGCAATATAATAAGCAACAAACTCGTATGCATGTATGACTCCTACTCCGTACTATAATCTTAATAGTATGCTTGCTATCAAATTATTGAATTTAATAGAAATAGTGCTACTATATTTTCATGACTCTTATATAATTTTTCCAAGTCTTATCAATTTTTTTATTATTTTCGTATCAAGTTTTATTCCATTTTATGTCATTATTTATACTTGTTACTTATTAATTTTATTAATTATATAATTAAATAATAATTCATCATTAAATGTGTATTCTTTATTATGACATGTTAATCTAATTATTGTTATTGTTTTTATGCTTAATAAATTTTTAATTATTAACCACTTAACTAATTAATTACTATTACTTAACTTTTACTTATTAATTGCTAATTATTATTATTGTTATGTTTAAAAAATTATTAAAACCACTCAACTAATTAATTACTATTACTTAATTATTATTATTATTATTTTAAATAAATTGTTAAATTATAAACCACTCAAGTAATTATTTATTACCACTTAGTAATTGTTAATTATTATTATTTAAATATAACTTAAGTATTTAATTTTTGTTGAAACTTAATTTTTTTAATATATCCTTTAAAAAAATAAATTCAAATTAACAATATATTCTAAAAATAATGACCATGTACAAAAACAACAAAAACAAAACCCTAAAACATATTCAATATAATAACATAACTTAATTCACTTATTCATTATATGCTAACATATTCAGCATGCTTAAAAAATAACAAAAGACAATCACACATATCCAAAACTAAAAAGAAAATTTAAATACAAAACATATACAAAATATATCCAATACATATCCAAAACTAAGAACCAAATGTAATCACAACATGTTACAAAACATATCCAAAGCTAAAAACTATATATAAACACAATATATTGCAAAACATATCCAAAACTAAGGGTGTGTTTGATTGAAGGGTTCAATGAGTTTGAATCCAGTTTTTGAGTTGGGTAAGTGTATGGAGACAAAAAACAAACTCATACTCAATCTCAAACATTGGACTCAAAAAGTGGGGTGGATTTGGATTCAACATCCCCCTAATTGCAAGACATTTGAACTCAAGTTTTGAATCTTTTTAATAAAAGTCTTTATATCCAAACATAGTTTTAAATTTATTATATCTTTTGATTTTCGAATCCTAAATCAATTAATATCCAAAAATCAATTTGATTATAATTTCAAACTCTAATCTCGAGCTAAAAAAAAAAAAATCAATCCATCATGTTTTGAACCTATAAACCAAACGGACCCTAAAGATGAAATATAAACACTACATATTCCCAACACAATATTGTCAACAAACTAAAAAATTAAAACTAATATATTAATGTGACGCCCCAGGGAGGGGGTCAGTAGTTTTAGGTAAATAAAATAAAAATTAATGTAAATAGATAGAAAAATAAATACAGACATGTCCAAAATAAGTAAATTAAGTAGATTTCTCATTAAAATAAATATAAAAAAAGTAAATGATATCATCGGCAGTCACCATCACGTGAATGCCACGAAGGTGGAGCCGAGATCTCATCCTCATTTACCATCACGTGGAAGCCAGCCACGAAGGTGAGTAGGTAAATAAAATAAAATAACATCAACAATAATAATGATACAAAAATACTAAAAATCGTTCTTGAAATAAATAACGCGATGGGACTCACAAGGATGAAAGTGACATCAATAGTGACAATGGGACAAGTCGTACAGTACACGTGTCATACCACAGTTATATAGAAAATACCATTTCAATCCCAAGAGCCAGGTTCCGATCCTGGGACCTTCCTCCCTCTTTAAAACCTGGAAGGGGATATTTAAAAATAGGAAACATGAGCGGAAGGCTCAGTAGGATGATTAGTTGAAAACAAGTTATTTTCAAATATCATTCACAAATCATATTTACTAAATCAAGTCTCAAAAATTATTTATAAAGATTGATAAATACTTACTTGAACAAGTCTTTGACAAAACGTCACCGTACGGGTTTTGGAAATCCAAAATAAATATTAAAACACAATTCTTCAAAATTAATGACAGAAATCAATATTAGAGGGAAATATTTGAGAAGTAAACTTCGGCCAAAACAATTTAAAAGGGCTACCAAAGAAAGGGATGAAAATATCTTACCTCATTGAAAATCCAATAACGTAAGCTCGAAATAAAATCCAACGTATGCTCCGTATACGTTTAAAACCTTAAAAACTGCATTTAAAATAAAAATCATATTCAACAATTATCATTATGTCAGTTTAATTATCAGTGTGCCCCTTTGACTCAAATAATCATAACCCAAGATCATAATCCTTTTTGAAACATTTCAAAATCATTAAACATTGAAGACTAGAAGAAAAATATAATTTTTCAAGTCCACAGTCGGCCTGCCGGTTTCCTTGGTTCGGCCTGCCGAACTGCACAGTTCGGCCTGCCGGAAGTCCAAGTCTGGTCGGCCGAACATTCCCAGGTTCGGACTGCCGGTCGGATGAATCCGGCCTACCGATCCTTTGAATCCGGCCTACCGAATGCTCGGCAAAATCAGGGGACCCGAGACTTCGAGTCTCGACCTCCCCAAGCTCCAAATCTCAAATTAAAACCTGTTTTTCAATTCCCAAATCATGAAAATCATATAAAAAGCATAGAAAATCATAATAGGACAAATTTAAATCATTTTCCTCAAATTTAAACTCAATTTCACAATAAATTTGAAAATCTAAGAAAAATGTAAAAATTTGATTAAACTAATTTTTATTCAAATAAATCATAGATTCATAGTAAAATAAGTCCTATAAGCTCAGATTAAACATTATCTAAGTTCAATGAAGCTCGGATTGCAAAATGCATAAAAATTCAAAACAAAAATCAAAATTTTGGAGAGAGAGAGCTAACCTCAAATCAATGTTTTTGAAGAGGATTTCTAGCTTGAATCTCCGTCTCTTAACTTTAAATCAATGAGTTTAAAGCTTGAGAATGAAATTTTGCAAAGAAAATGGAGAGAAGGAGAGACGGGAATTAGAGAAAGAGAAAGACGAGAGAGAGAGAGGCTGGGCGTGAAAATGAAAAGGAAAAGCAAGGGAAAAAGAAATAAGAAAAAGAAAAGAAAAGCCTTAAGGGCATTTTCGTAAATAAGAGAGAAATATGGGATAAAAATATCATTTTATATTTTTAAACCAAAAATCAAACTTTAAATATAACAAATACAATAAAATCTTCAAATAACTAAAATTAAAAACAAAATTTTACACAGACACACTTAATAATTAAGCTTAACATAACTAACCTCACTTTAAAATTCAAGGGTGTTACAATTAAACCCAATTAATTTAAATGACAAAAATAAGATTTTAATCACTGCAATAACGGGTTGACTAGATAATGAGGAAGCAGCAGAAGATGGCAGCTCATAGTGGTGAAGAGAAGCTAATGATGGCAGACGGCAAGAGTTAAGATAGAGAAAGAAAGGAAGAAAAAGAACGAGAGAGAATTGGCAGCAAGTCAGGCTGGGGGCAGGGAGGGTAGGCGACTGACAGTGAGGTGGGGTCAACGGCTAACAGTGGGGAGAGGGGTAGAGAAAGAAAGGGAGAGAAGGGGATAGGTCAAGCTGGTGGCTGGTTGGTTAGTGGTGGAGACAACAACGGTGAGGGCAGGCGGTGAACAATCTGCTAGGGCTGGTGACTGATAGTGAGAGAGGGCTAGAGAGAGAGATAGAGAAAAAAAGAGAGGGGGGTGAGGAAGTGACAGCAGCTGACTGGTTGGCAAACGGAACTGAGCAGCCGAGGCAGGAGGTGAAAGGTGAGGTGGAGGGGGATTTGAGGGTAGAAAGAGAGAGAAAAGAGGCAAAGAGAGAGTTTTTTGAACATATGAAGTGAACTTTTAGCGACAAAACGTGTCTCCACAAGTGTTCATATTGTCACTATAAACTAAACCAATGAATCGTTTTGATTAAACAAAGTAAAATATTTTTCTCGCGACAATAAGACTTTTAGCTACGACACATATCTTGAAAAAATCTTCTGACCGACTACATTTATTATTTCTAGAAATTTTAATGAAAGTTGAAATTTCAATTTGTAGGGACTTTTTGAAAGTTGAAATTTCAATTTGTAGCGACAATAAAAAGTATAGCTAGTAATATTGCCGTCAAGTTTGAGGTGATGCATTGTCGCCACTAAAAGTTACTTTTCTTGGTGCCAACTGGCAATCTCAGGCATGAATAGCTGTGTGCTTTGTGCCAAATTTTGATGTTGTTGCTAAAATTCATTTTTCGTGGCATATAATTAATTACCCTTCCACGAGATTTTATCCCAGACTTTTTATTGTGGCTAAAAGTGAGCCCCATGGTTAAATTATATTTATCATCTATGTTACAATACCCGAAAATCAAGGCCGACTCAATAAATTTTGAGGCCCTAAGCAGACTTTTTAAAAGGTACCTTTTCCTAAGAAAATATTTTTATGTAACATTCTGCATTAAATCTTAAAATTAAGAAAAAAGAACAATATTTTATATCATTCAATAACAAGTAACAAATTATGTCTGATGAACACAAAATAAAAAGTAACAAACAAAATAAAATTACACTGAAGTCAATAAACAAGTTTTCTACTATAAATAAGCAACCTGCTTTGAAGAGAAAATTAGAGCACAGAGATATGAGAGAAAGAAAATAAGGTTTCAGATTTTCAATTTTTTCTTTTTGAATATAAATATATATTTTTTTGTTTTTACATTTATTTATTATTATTATTATTATTATTATGAAGTATTTTATTATTTCATTGTAACAAAGTAGAAATTTCAAAAAAATTAAGTTGAAATTTGAAATAACGATGGACCATTTTTTTTAATAGAAAACGTTTAAATCTCGTTTTTGAAAGGAAATGTTTACGGGATATTTTTTTTGTTTTTTATTTTTTATTTTTTTTTAAAATAAATAATTATAATTCGTTTGGTTATCTAAAGAATCTCATGCGGTTCAATACTCCTAATAAAAAGTCCCTTTATCAGCATGTCGATAGTGAAAAAATATATTTTTTTAATTTTTAAAATAGTTCTAATCTAAATGCAACCTATTTGTTAAGAAAAGAAAATTGAGACCCTCCGAAATTTAAAGGCCCTAAGTCATTGCTTAACCTCCTTAAACCCTAAACCTCCCTAGAGGTTAAGCCGGCATGGCCAAAAATGACTCAAGAAATATAAAAGAAGCCGTACATGAATTGAATACGACCATTAATATGGTTCATGATCACTCTTTCTCTGTATAGTTTGAGTGTATCAGTCAAAACTTAGAGTTTACCTTAAACGTTGGAAGAACTCAGAGTACTTGCACAATTGATTGAGAAGCCAAGAAGGTGACCATACACAGAGTAGTATTTTTTTCCTTTTTTTTTTTGGGCTCAGAATAGATATTTTTGTTGTTTCTACCTTACTATTCTTGGTTGAACAGGAACCAACATCTCAAAAATGTGCAACATAAATGATAAGTCATAAAGTAGCAAGTCCTCTCCACCTGTGCGTGCGTATGTAACACCAAACTTTGATCTGTGTCTTGTTCTATTGACTTGACAAGTCCATGCCAGTTGGGTACAATGACCCACTTGAGCAATTTGCTGTATCTGTTGTTTGCAGTTTATGCCTTTCCTGAATTTATATTTATCTACATGAAATAAGACACATAAAACAACATAAATTATGTAGAGTTTCACAATATATAGATATCATGGGATTCATCTATGTAGAAGAGATTATTTTGCTTTGAGTGACAGCACATAGCTAGCCACCAATTACCGGGAATATAAATATCACGTATTTTGTTGAAGGTGGGACTAGAATACTATGACGAGGAGGACCACCATTTTGGATGATGTTTGGATAACTCACTAGAATTTCGGTTATTTTGCTTCTTTTCCGCATTTTGTTGCAAACCGATTTGCCCCTTCTTTGCATCTTATTTAGGTTGATAATATTTAGTCAAAGTTCTAGTTTTTTTGTTATGATTCTACCAACCATGATATATTCATTTAACTGATTATAATGAACCTCGTGTGAGTTATTAATTTGCAACTTGGCGTTGAATATTAATTATTATTGGTACTATTAACATAATTTTAAAATTGTCGTGTCGATCAATCCTAGCACATATGTTGGTAAATCATTTTTTAAATGATGCGGTAGATAGGATTTATCTAACAAATGTTGATCTTATGATCTTACAGAAATCCCCCTACCCGATTTCAAATTCATCCATGCATTTGTATGGCAAAAGGTATTATCTTTGTAATAAGAGAAAAGACAAATGACTTTGGAAGAACTATCTAATTCCGGCATATTCGACATAGGCAATTGTCTCCTAACATTATCACAATGTTGAAGTCATTTCTTAAAAGGTGAAATGATATCTTTGCAAATTGGAAAAAAAAATATATTAAGGATAAATTACAAAAATTTTTAACTATAGTCATTTAAGCAGTGTATGCGCCCCTTGATCTTTAAAACATAACATGCATGTTTTCCAATGTACGTATTAATGGAAAAACTTCCTTTGATAGATTTTCTAATGAAAATTGGCATGTAATTAAGAAATGGTCGATAATACGGGAGTAGTTTTTTTTAACTCAATCATATCTAAACCTAATTTTAATATAAAATTTGATATAATCTACAAATTTTAATTGTTAAGAAAAACAAACTAAAATACCTTAAAAAAAAAAGCTCTTTTGAAGGTCAGGGGTACATTACAAAGGCCATCGTCAAGGGAGAACTTTTTTGATTAATCCTAATATTAAATGGCTGCATTTCTTTTTTCAAAAGTAATTAAAAAAATTAAAGTTCGACATAAAGACATTAAACTTCTAGAAACGCCCATAAACACAGCAAACTTCTAACGAAACTTAATAGTAGGCATGAATTATTTCATATGGTTAAAAAAACTATTCATAATTAATAATATTATTGAACGGCAAGGATTTTTTCTTCCAAATTGATCAAAATTCTATATTGCGTATGATGTTGTATAATCTATCAATAACTGTAACTCTCCGAAATTAATTAAGTGTTATTAGTTTGTAAAATAGTTGATTAGTGTACCATAAAGAATATTTGAACTTAATTTGATCACTTTGTGAAATTTTTAAATTAATAATATTTTTGATTATTTTAATAATTTTTAGTTACTCTTAATTATTTTGTTTGTTATTTTAAATTTTAAAACAAAATAATTTGCCAAATACTAACTACGTCTTTTTTCAAAACCGTGGGTAGTACATGGTTTCTTTTGTTGGCTTTGCTTCTCTCTCTCTTTGTGTTTATTTAAGCTCTCTCTCCCTCTTTCTTTTTCACGTTCTCTCTCTCTTTCTCTCTCTCTCTCATGCTTCTCTCTCTCTCTGTCTCTCTTACTCTCTCTCCTCCTCTCAAATTTTGATTCAAAAATCAAGCACAAGCTTTGGTTTTCAGTTGATTGGAATCTCAAGAACGTGCTTGGATGGTCAAAAATAGGAATTGAAGATTAAATCAAAGTTAGTTTTCAAAATTTCAAAACTTTTTCAATTTTCCTTGCATTTTGAAATTTAAGCTCATTTAAGTTTAGAAAACCTTTAATCTAAGTCAGAGAAACTAAAAGTAGCTAGAATCTAAGCTTAGTTTGAAGAAAAACGGATTTAAATCAAGATTTTTATTTTTCTCTATTTTTCTTCAATTTCAGGATTTTTCAAAATCTTTATACAAATCTCGTTTAAATTGGTTCAAAAGTGTTCTATAATGTTTTTCCATCAACTATAGATGTTTTCCATGCCTGAGAATTGATAAAAATAGGTTAGAATGAAGATTTGGGCTCGAGAGGCCGAGAATCCATGCTAGAAAATTTTAGAATTTTTTCAAATCGACAGGCCAAAGTTCATGTTTGGCAGGCTGGATTCATACGACCGGCGGGCCAAACCTAAAAAAGTTTGGCCGATCAAACTTGGTTTTTCGGCAGACCGAACTGCACAGTTAGGGTGACAGGCAAGCTGATTGGGCATGGTGGAATTTTGTTATTTTTCACCCGTTTTCACTGTTTTGAACCCCGAAAGAGATTTCTAAACCTCCAATATGATTTTGTGGACTTAACTGGCACACTAAGACACCATGAAGTAGATTAGTAACATAGAATATCCTAAGCTAGAAATTGTTGAGCTTAGTTTATGTTTAAGGTGGTTCATGGTTTCGTAGAGCTAACCTATAGCGGAGTGGAACTATGGTGCTAAGTCACGATGCAAGATGTTGAGGTAGGAATTCTACTCCTCTTTCTTGGTAACCGTGTCTTTAAGGGATTTTGATCTCAAAGGAATTCTACCAAAATGTTTTCAATAAATGGCGTAACGTTTTTAAATGTCTTCAAAAAAGGGGCTTTTGGCTACACAATGATTTCCTACAAAATGATTTTCTTTAGAATGAATTTCAAGGCGCAGTTTAGATAAACTTCTCAACAATTTTCATTACTTATCAAGAATCGAATAATTATAATGAATCGAATAATAAATGTAATTGAGAATACTCGGTAACATAGGATTTAAATAATAATAAATATACATAAGGGCATAATGCCATAATCAGAGATCGGGTCGTATAACGTGTGACCTCCGGGGCAGGTCCCGAAACCCAACTGAGCCACTTTTGTGGTGATTATCATGGTTTTCTCGGAAAAGAATGTAAAGGTACTTTCTGGACGAACATTTCGATGAGACTTGTTTAAATAAATTTATTCAATTATTTATTCTTTTATTCAATTAATTAGGTATTCATTTATTTATTTATTAAACTTTGTTCTATTTATTTCTTAAAAAGGCAAATTTTGTATTTAAATTAATTACTCATTTTTTAAACCTTAGTCCTATTGAGCCTTTGCTTACTTTTTACTTATTTTCAAACCTTTCCCTCCCTCTAGGTGAAATCTAGCTTAGGACCAACGGGAGTCTATTGCCTAGACTCGTGAGCAATAGAGGATCTTGACCAAGTAGCTGTAGTAATTTAAGGCATGTATTATTTAAAATTTTATTTCTTATGATTGGACTGTGACTGTAATAATTTATTGTCGATATTATGTGTGTGTACACGTTGTGGGCTGGTGGGACCCAATACGTACCCTCCTTGCCCTCTTTAATGTTTTATTTCATTTTATTTCTATCTTATTTGTTAAATTATTATAAATGTTTGTAAAAATAAAAAATAAAAGGGAATTTTAAATTATCACGTTTTATATAATTAATTAAATTCTTAAACTTATGTTTTTATTCAAATTTCTTCTTAATTAACTTAATTTACCTACCACGTCATCTCTTGTACTTCGGGACATGCCAATAACAAATGTGGGTCTGTCTCTTTTGGTGAACTGCTACTATATTGTAGTATGTAGAAAGTAGAACAAAAGGTGAACATTATTTTGCGATAATTAAATGTACTTTTTGTTGCTATATATGCCTTCATAAAGTTTTTAATTGTTTTTAAGAAGACTTTTTGGTACATTTATATGTTGACCATTAGCCCTTTCCACATTTGACATGGAATTTCTTCAACATTCTCTCCCATCTCCCTTCGGGCTTTGAAAGATAACTATCAACCTGCTATTTTAGATTGGATTAAGACTTGTAGGCTAACCTATCTCTGATTCTAGTGTTGGATGGCATTGGACCTCCTCAACCTTAAAAGTTAGCTCAAGAGTTGAGACTTTTCCACACACTAAACTCACTACCAGCTCCTTCTACAACTAATGTGGGATTTCTTGAACAATAGGGACCTTCCACTTTTATATATTACACATTATATAGCACTAGTCTTCCATGAAAAAAAATTAATTCTTTGTAGCACTTATTGTTTTACTAACCATAAAGTTGGACCTTACAGAAACTCTATCTCATCTCCAACGAAGAGGAAATTCACGTTGTCGTGGTCAAAAAGTTCTTACTACAACACTATTTCTCTACAAAGTATAATACCTTACACTTCTAAGGAATTTCCCATACTTTTTGTGTGTTTGAGAGAGAGTGAGAGGTGTACGTGTTAGATTGTGGTGATTAATAACTTCACACACAATCCAAGTAGGTCTCGATGTTGAGCCTTTGGGACAGGAGTGAGATTCAACAATTCCCCTGTAATGACCCCTCCCTTTCGAGCTGTTACCTAACTTTCTTAAACTTGAATTCTTATCTTTAACTGTACTTATTAGTAAAGAAAATACTGAGTAATTTTTTTCTTAAATACATGCTTGAAACTATTGCGACTTTCATTACAACATAAGCTGAAATACAAGTACAAAACTTCACTTAATAATCGTTCAAATCATTTCATAAGATATATCCTTAAAAATGCTTTCGTAAAACATTTCTTTTAAGACATATCCTTAAATATTTACTTCCTTAAAACTTTTAAAACAACTTTTCTAAAACATTTCGTAAAATTCATTAAGTAAATTTTCACTTTCATAAAACCTTTTTGAAACAGCTTTTTAAACAACGAAAAATTTTCCTTAACATAGTGAAAACCTCTATAGTGGTATCCATAACCAATCATTGCATCTATCTCTCCACAGTATCTAGCTCTTCAACCAGTCATACTAGTTCTTTGTAGGACTACCTGCAACATGAAGGAACTTTAATAAACTTTTAGTAAACTCAAACATAATCTCACAAAATATAAATAATATTTCTGATTTAACTTTCTTATTTAAGGTTTTCTTGTAAAACATCTTTCTTGAAACATTTCTTGTAAAATGTCTTTCATAAAAACGTTTCTCAAGAAAACATTTCTTGTAAAAAGTTCCTCACAAACATTACTTGTACAAACTTTTCTAAATAAGAATACAAGCAATATCATAATTTATAATTCTATTTGTATTCATTTATAAACATCTTATCATCATTCTTAGCTTAATTCAACTATCACCAAAGTACACATACCAAAAGCGGTTGAGCCATCGAACATCGAGGCCATAATGTAATCATAGCTTGATACTCCCCTTAGATCGGGAGGATAGTATGATGTCTTAACTTATGAGTTTAGATTACCGATCTTGTAATTTTATTGAACGTGCTAAATGACATAACTTTACGTCTAAAATAATAAACATAGCAAATGCAAAAATATTGCAAATCATGACTTGATTTTTAACTTATGCATAATGATTACAAACATATTTTAGGCATATTGAAAACATTTGCAAATCATTTACTTCGTGCCATAGGTAACGTTTGAAACTTACCTAAACAAAGCCCTAACATTCCCAGTTTATCCTTTTCCTTCTATTAGTCAACTTTGTATCTTGTTCAAATGATACTTGACTATTAGCTAACATTTCTTAGTACTAACCTATTCGATCGATAACACAATTTAAATTTTAGACGTTTATTTTTAATTCTTCATCCTATGACCATTGATATATTTCTTCATTACTTAACTTATACATTGCTTAGTCAAATTTCACATCTTATTTGATGGTTTTGTTACTTAACGTGGTATGAAACTTTTTCTGCCTAAGGGTATTTTGCTAAATCAAAGTGCTTGGGTTCTGTTTAGCCGTTATATAAAAAAATGATGATTTTACACTTGAAAAATTTTTCATAATTCACATAACTTTGCTTTACTTCTCATTTTACTTAACCATCCCAACATTTACTGGTTATAGAAAAGTTCTCACTAAGAGGCAATTTCCTAAATCGAACATTTTGGGATTCGTTTTGGCCTTTCTACAAGAAATGACTATTTTTCCCTTGATGGTTTTTAGAAAACTTTTGGAACCCATTTGAAACAAAACTTACATTTCCTTGCTATTTATAACTTTGCAAAAAACAAAACATCAATTTTTTGTTTTGTGAAAAATTTATTTTGTCAAAATTTTACAATTTGTATCCATTATAAAAAAATCTTGATGATTTTGTGCTTAATGTGTTTTTCTCATAATATTCCCAAATTCTTTTGGGCTTTCAAATATGAAATTACTTACTGCCCATAGCTGTATTGAAAGCCATCTTTACAAAATGAAAACTCTCGTTCCACACAGTTTTGCATTTTTGGCTCGAAATACAAAATTCTTAACATTTTTGCCCCTGACACCAAAAATAACTGTTTACACAAAAATGTCCATTTTTCATAAGGGTTAAACTTACAAAAGCTCCTAAGTCAAACTCAAACAATTTTAAAATGTTTTTGTTGTTTCAAAAGTTCATGATTAAAATCTTGTAAATTCATGACTTAAAATCTGTACCTAATTTTCACAAGCCGCTCGTGACTCTTGGTAGGTTCTATGAGATTTTCAACTTTTGTGTTTTAACATTTCTCAAAGTCATCCATCTTCATAGAGTTTTTGGACATGTAGAATCAAAATCAACATTTTTGGCTTGTTTTGATCAGAACTTAAAGAAGATTTCTTTATGAAAATTGACCATCTCAATGTTTCCAATAAATCTTATATTGAACTTAAAAAACAATTCAGCCTCTAAATGCCTCATACACTTTTATCAAAAACACCCTTAAAACACTTTTGTATCACAACTCGGTTTATTTTACTTTGCTAGGATTTAATCTTATTTTAACCCTTCTAAATACACTTTCAAGCACTTAATACTTAAGATAATCATGCCAACATTCACTTTACATGCCATGGTCCAAAGCATTTGATCAAAAACTTAAAGTACTTAAACTTTGTGTTTGTGACAAAGTTTGTCATACTTTGTCTTTCTAGCAAAAACCCTAACCTTTTGATCTTTTGACGACATATCCATCCATATATCACATAACCTAATTATGCTATGAAATCTCTTTTAAATGCCATAGTCTAATCCTATTACAAACCATGCACAAAGACCTATAAAATCAATAAATTCTCAAAGCTAAAGTTTAGGGGTCTTACCAAAAAATTTCTCAAGCTTTTACTCATTTTAATAGAAGCTTGAACTTAACTAACCTTCCTTGACAATAACTATAACATATCTCATCAAAAACCTAATCAAAACTTAAGGAAAAACATTAAAACCCATTGTAAAAGATTAGGTTTTTACCTCCAAAAATTGCTTAAACCACTACAAGATCACTTGTCCTTGCTTCAAAGGTGATTTGGAGGTTGTATTTAACAAAATATTTGAAATAATAAGGGTCTATGGGAGCCAGTTTTGGAAAAGAGAGAACGGGTGCTTTCTTTTTTCCTTCATGGCTCAGGTAAAAATATGACTACATTTAGTCATCCTTATCACTTAGGTCCTAGTTTGCAAAATTGCTTAATTTGGGGTAAAGTTAAAATTAAAAACTTGCCTCTTAGCCACGCATAAAACCGATTCCCATAAGGGGTGATGTGGCCAATTTTCCATCTTAAGGGTGTCACTTTGGAGAGTCTCACATGCTTTTTTAACAATCCAAATTTGCACTGCATTGGATTTTTTCTATATTATCGGTATATTTTCTATACTGCTAGTATACTTTCTTAGACTGTTTACAAGCTTCCATACCTATCCATATCCTCCACATAGTATAATTCTCATACTGCTTAACTTTATGCAGTGTAATTTCCATACCACTTAACTTAATGTAGTATAATTTTTGTACTGTATTATTCTAATATTGCATAATTTTTGTATAGTTTAATTTTTATGCTGTATAATTTGATATTTTCATATAGTACTATTCTTAAACTGCATTTTCATTAAAAAATCATTAGTAACATGTTCTGCAATAATTAAACTTTCCAGCTTATTTTTTTCTTGCTTATTTGTATTTTACTCAAGACTATGGCATGATTTGTAATCTTAAAAAACCCATATTTATTTGTATTAATTTTGTCACAAAAATTGGATTTAAACAATAATCCTTATGACACTAAAATTGCTCGTTAAATTTGTAACAAATTTTTCAACTTAAAATTTAACTCACAAAATTTGTATATTAATTACTTAATATAACCCTTGATTATTGCATATATAATGCACTAGAAATTCTAGAGCATCACACTCTAGTACTAGAAATTTGAGATTATAATCCTCATTTAATGACCCTTTTTCAAAAACCGTCGTGATAAAAAAAAAAGTGAAGAGCTACGCCTAAGAAGATGAAAACTATCATAATAGAGGGACATCTACCAAGATAGTTTTCTCCAAAAACTGTCATGGTAAGTAACAACTTTCCATACCAGTTTTTAAAAAAATCGTCATGAAATACTATAACTTTCCATGATGGTTTTTATCAAAAATTATCATGGAAGATGACTTAAAAGCCCTTTTCTCAGTTCAACAATCAGACATAAATCACAAACCCAGCTCTCAAATGCACATTCAAAACCTTCTGAAACTACTGTAACCGTTCCTCTGTGCCTTCATTCTCCCTAATCTCTTTCCTAATTGTAAGTTTTTATTAGAAATTGATAAATTAGTGTCCATTTTGTTGTTCATTGATTTGTGTTTATTGTATTTTGGATGGGTATGATTAATTTGTTTTATGCATATAATTTATGATTAGAATATGATGGGCATGTGTAATTTGTGAAATTAATTTTAATTGAATTGCTATTTATTATTTCAATTTGGGACTTGTGAAATGGATAGAAAATGGATATGGGATTTTTGATTGTTTAGAGAATATCTAAATAGTGTGGAAGAGTTCTTAGATTTTGCCAAAACTCATGCGTATGGTGATAAAATTCAGTGTCCTTGTATTTAATGTGGAAACCACAGATCTCATTACCGATAAAGGATATTTATTTAAAAATGGTATTATAAGTAGTTACTAAGCGTGGCATTTTCATGGCGATTCTAAGTTCAATCCAACTTTAGTAAGTAAAGAAGAGGAAGCTATTGTGGAAAATAATATGGATGATCATGACAATATGGTTAACATGGTCAATGATTTGGAAGAACACTTCTTGCATCGTCCGAATTTATTTGAGACAATGATGAAGATGCCGAGACACTCGTGTATGAGGGGTTTACCAATTTGTCCACTTTAGTTGGATTATGAAATTTGAAAGCGTTGGGTGGGGTGGTCAAATTCTAGTTTCACAAAGCTTGTGGAATTTCTAGGAATGCTTCTACCAGAGGGTAATAAATTACCACTTAGTATATATGAGGCTAAGAAGATTTTGAGTATTATAAGAATGGAGCATGAGAAAATTCATGCTTGTGAAAATGATTGTGTTGTTTATGAGAATGAGTATGAGGATAAAAATTATTGTCCGGTTCGTCAATAATCAAGAAGGAAGAAAGGAAATGAGCCAAAAGACAGTAAGAATGGAGTGCTAATGAAAGTGTTATAATACATTTCACAGGTACCACATTTGAGGTGTTTATTAAAAAACACAGAATATGCCAAGAATTTGACATGGTATCATGATAAATGGGTTCATGATGGTATGCTTAGACATCCGGTGGATTCACCAAAATGGAAGACTTTTGAAAATGATGATCTCGAGTTTAGTGTGGATATAAGAAATATACATTTTGCTTTGTCAACGTAGAGAATGAACCCACTTGGTAACATGAGTAATAGGCATAGCACTTGGCCCGTAATACTTGTTAATTATAATCTCTCTTCAAAAATGTGCTGAAGTAGAAGTTTTTAATGTTGTCTTAGTTGATTTTGGGTCTTCACCAACCAGGGAGTGAGGTTGATGTCTACTCAAAGCTGTTACTCAATGACCTAAAAAACTTATGGGAAAATGGAATTGAAGTTAGAGATGCTTACCGAGAAGAGACGTTTACACTACGTGCAATGTTGTTATGGACAATTAACGAATTTCTTGCATATGGCAATTTATATGGTCATTTGGTGAAGAGTTCTTTTGGTTGTCCTATTTGTATGAAGAAAACATTTCACAAATGGTTAAGAATGGCAAGAAAACTATTTTTCTTTGTCATAGAAGATGGTTGCCAAGAGATTATCATTACTGTAAACAAAAGAAAGCCTTTGATTACAACATTGAAGAAAGAGACACTCCTCGACCTTTGACTAGTGAACAAATATTTGAAATAGTTAAAGATGTAAAAG
The DNA here is from genome assembly GCA_946598075.1 of Artocarpus hirsutus. Classification (NCBI taxonomy): domain Eukaryota; kingdom Viridiplantae; phylum Streptophyta; class Magnoliopsida; order Rosales; family Moraceae; genus Artocarpus; species Artocarpus hirsutus. Next base: position 40,037 of record CAMOHE010055509.1, read on the forward strand.
TGATATTTAGGAACAGAAGGCGAGTTAAGGATGAGCCACCGATTGATGGACCATTGGAAAAAGAGATTAATCTTCTTCAATCTTCCATATTGGAAGACACTTTTTGTTCGCTATTGCTTGGATATTGTGTATATTGAGAAAACCATTTGTGAATCAATAGTCGGCACAGAGCTTGACATTCTGAGCAAGACTAAAGATGGTGAAAAAGCATGGTTGGATCTCATGGAAATGGAGATTAGGCCTAATTTGTTTCCTGAGAAAAGAGGAAACCGTGCTTACTTAACTTCGGTGAAGCACACGTTATCAAAAGCAGAAAAGAGAAAGCTTTGTGAATGGTTTCTTCATTGAAAATGGCAGACAACTATTGTTTGAACTTTAAAAAGTTGGTGTCGATGAAAGATTTGAAACTTATTGGCATGAAAACACATGATTGTCATGTATTGATGTAATAAGTACTACCACTTGCATTGCGAGGAATTCTAACAAAGAATGTGAGATTTGCAATTATCAAGTTGTGCTTGTCCTTTAATTCAATATGCTCCAAGGTACTTGATCCACTTATGCTAGATTCATTACAATCAGAGTTGGTGCAAACCTTACGTATGCTGAAGAAGTATTTTCTACCGGTATTTTTTGACATCATGATTCATCTAACAATGCATTTAATATATGAAGTTAAGTTATATGGATCGGTACATTAGAGATTGATGTATCCGTTTGAAAGATTTATGAAGGTTTTAAAGCGCCATGTGAAGAATCGAAATAGGCTGAAGGGATGTATCATTGAAAGTTACATAGCTGAGGAATCGGTTGAATTTTGCTATGAGTACTTGTCCAATGCGGAAGCAATTGGGGTGCCAAAGATAATAAACATTGAGGCTAGAGGACTATCTATTGGTAATCCTTCCTTAGTAAATCAAGAAGAGTGGGAGCAAGCTTGTCTTTATGCCTTGCACAATGCTAATGAAGTGAAGCCTTTCATTGAGGTACACATAAAGGAATAAAAAAAGGCAAATCCAAAAAGAGCAAGAAATGAGAAACGGTTGCAAGATGAATACAACCAAACCTTTCGACTGTGGATTATAGAGCACACATATATAGCAAGTGCTCCACATCACAAGATAGATGCATGTTACAAGACTTAAAGAACCCACCTAAAGGATCGTCATCGGTAGTTACAATGTATACATCATATTCCATAAATGATTACACTTTCTACACTTGTGAAAGAGATTAGAAACATGTTGTCCAAAATTGCAGTGTGACTCTCCATGTCAAGGCTATGCATGTTTCCTCTGCCAAGGACAAGAATCTGGTATATGGGGCCATAAACTACTTTGGTGTCATTGAAGATATTTAGGAACCTAATTATGGGGGATTGCTCATAGTACTTTTTGAATGCAAGTGGGCCAACAATAACTATGTTAAGAGTGAAAATGACAGCATCATGATGGTTGACTTTAAAAGATTAGCAGACAAGAATGATCCATTCATTATGACATCACAAGCAATCCAAGTTTTTTATACTCTGGATCCCCAAGATTTGAACTGTCTCGAGTTGTCCCGATGAAGCCAAGAGTAGTTATTGACAATGAAGAAGTTGCTGAGGATTGCATGGACATCCCCTCATTCATAAAGGGATTACCACCAGTTGAAGAGATTGATGATTTTGAAGATGATGGTTTGAACTTGCTTTGCAAAGATGAGGAATGGATGTGTATTAAGGAACCATTGAAAAAAAAGAGGAAAAAATAAGCATCTATAAATAAATTTATGTCAATTTATTTCAATATATTTCTTTATTTCATTATTCATATTTTTTTAAGCTAAAGGATATCTATTTATAGTTATATTTGTGATAAAAACAATAAAAAGTAAAAATTCTAGGCCATTGGATGCTTAACACATGGGCTAGCCACCCATGGTAGAGGAAAAAAACTTTTGAAATTGGTTATTTTAGGCCAATTTTTTACGAGGGTTTTTTTTTTTTTTTTTTTGAAAAACCTTCATAAAAATTAATATTCCATGATGGCTTTATAAAAGCCATCATAGAATGTATAAGCTTACATGACCGATTTTATAAAAGCAGTCATGTAAGCTTATATATTACACGATGATTTTTATAAATAAGTCGTTTAATATGAGACCTAGGGCTTTATAATGATAGCAAATCATTCCCCCCTAACCCACATTCGAACTCTCCCTCTCTTTCAAACTCTCTCACCTTCCTATCACTGTCATTGTCACCTTTGCCCTCCTGTCGAAGCAGTCGCCATCGCCTTCATTGTTGAAGCAGTTGTCGTAGCCCTCCCATCTCTATAGTCGCCCTCCCATTGCCACAGTCGCTGTCGCTGTCACCTCCTTTCCTTCCTCTCTCTCTCTCTCCTCTGTCGCTATTAAGTGCTTCTTTCCTCTCTTTCTCTGTGTCCTTTGATTATGAATTTTGTGATTTTATGAGAAATGGATATGTGATTTTGTGCAATATGTAATTATATGATGTTGTGATTTTAGTTATGTAATTTGTGAAATGTGATTTGTTAACTTTGATTGTGAGATTTTGTGATTAATTTTGGAATGGTATAATTGATTTATTTTTTGGTAATGTATTAATCTTCTTGAAATGTTGGTCATTAGATTAGGTAAAAAGTCTCAAGAGAGCAATAATGACCACTATCATGAAGAGTATAAAGAGTGCACGCTATTTGCCTCTCAATATAGCAAGGGAAAAGAAGTTAGTAAGCCCTGACGGTGCATTGAATTTGATCCCAAAGTAGATTTTGCACAGAGTGCTGCTTTGATAAAAAAAGTTCATCGGATGAAGAAGAGAGGTTTAAGAATAAAAGTGACATTTGATTCAAAAGGCTAACTAGAAGGCGCACCTGAAAGTTAATTAAGCAATTGGATTGGAGTCCTTAGTCAAGAACACGTTCTAATATGGATTAAAGATTGGACGACTAAGGATTTAGACCAAGTAAAAGACTTGATTTGGAGAGATATTTATGAAAGTATAGGAAAATAGCTTTGAAGATTTATAGCAAATTAGCAAAGGGGTTTTGATCCGACCTCTATGTCACTTTTATAATGCCCTACCTTTCCATTCCAAAGGATGATGAAAATGTATTTAAGCGGCTTCCTATGGTAGTACTCTATGACCCCTCTTTAAACGATGATGATTGGGAAGCTTTTGTAAAGTATCAGCGTTCTATCGAATTCTAACTACTAGTAGCTAATGCAAAAAAAAAAAAAAAAAAGACCGAAAAATGAATATGGTTCTATGGTTGGCTGAGACAGATATAGAAAGCTCGAGCAATCATTGGTATGTTATTATCTTACTCATAGTACATATATCAATTATTCTATCATTAATATGTTACTAATATAGCATAATACAATTATCTAAGATGGGCATGCTACCAACACAAGAGCAGTTGTGAAAAAAATCATGTCAAAATCTTGATAGACAGTTTAAAAATCCAAGAATAGCAAAAATTGGGAACTTGATTGTGAGTTTTTTGAACTCAAATTATTAATTTGTAACTTAATAACTATAGAAGCATATTAAAAACAACTTGATTTGTTGTTGTTTTATAGGATACATATGTGATACAACAAAGTCAAGAAACCTTTTAGTCTATCGGTAATGATGACATATTGATAAGGGCACTAAGGAAACTGAAACATTCAAGATATTTTCACTGTTGATCAAAGCATGTAAAGCAATCTCAATACTTCGACCTCCAACTAGATTCAAAATTCAATTTCTAAATGTCGAAGATGTAGATGGAAATTACAAAACTATGAGGTCTTGTGACCGAGTTCATTTCCGAAGGGCATGCTAGATGCAAGACTGACAGATGAGAGCATCCTACAACAAAACAACTTCCAGGCTAGCTATAACCCTCTCGATAATGTAATAGAAGCTCCACAAGCTCCAGAAGTCCAATTGTCACCTCATCGTCAAGAGCCCAAACAATATCAAGAATGTAGGCTCTTTGTTGACATTGGAGTTAATGGTGGGCGTGCACTTATTGTGCTTGGGAAGGCATAGATGAAGAGTCTTCCTATTGATACAGTCCATGGAAGACCCTTAGAGGCCAAAAACAGGTGCATTAGCATCATTACCATTAGAGTTAGAATAGTTGAATTGCCTATTTCGACATTTGAAGCAACAACTTTTGGTGGAGCTGTCGAAAGCTTCGTTGCATGGCCAAAGAGGTTAGTTGAAATCATCGCGACGATGAAGATAAGTCGACCACCTAGCCACGTTCCACAAGATTTAGGGGAAAGAAACACGAAAAAAGAAAAGAAAAGTTCTACAAAAAAAAAAAAAGACAATCACAACCTAAGGTAAAACAAGGACAAAAACAACCTATTGCGAATAAGCCTTTACTTGCATTTAACTTCTCTTCAATACCTTCAGAACTTATGTAGTTGGCTTTATACATACATTCTTTCATGCATGATAGGTTGATGATTCAATGCCCAATATTAGAAAAAATTACTAGCAATGTACTGCCTATCTATGTGTGGTATGAAGACATTTACTACTCCATCACCTTTGATCAAATCAGGGCGAACTATCTAATGTTATACCTCAGATAATAACTGCATCCTTAATTTTTACTTTTTTAAATCTAAGTTGAGTTGTAAGGTGCTTTCAAATAATTAAGTGCATTGTTTTTCATTGTAATTTTTTGGCTGAACATTGTGAACTTCAAGGCAAGGTGCACAATTTCAACTTTATATCTACGGCAATTGTTTAAAATATTGCAAGATGCCTATAGAGTGATTGCAAAAAGCGTGTCACGTCATTCCACCTATTAGTTTAAGCACTGAGGGGGAAATTATTTTTTATGCCATATAATGTTGGAGAACATTGGATATTAGCACTTATTTTATCATGGGAGGACCAAATATATTGGTTTATCCCCTCGAACACCTACCATGTGATGATTTTGTATCATTCACAAGATTGTGTGTAACGCCCGCCTAATTCTATGTAACGGATAATGTTATGTTAATGATGACGTTATATGTTATATTAATGACGATGATAAGTGTTATACTCATGATATGTGTTATGATATATGATAAATGATGCTAACCATTTTATTCTAAGTGTTATAGCAGGTGATGCTCGCATGGAATTGATGTGCTCAAATGTTCATGTCATTTATGTTATGTGTTTAATTATATTTTTATGGATAATTAAATCTTATGAATGATTTTTGTATTTAAGGACAGATCGGCAGGCCAGACAATTCAGTTCGATAGGCCGAAATGATTTCCTCATAACAGCAAGCCGATGGTGTGCCATCGGCAGGCCAGACTTCTGAGATCGGCAGGCCGATGACAGCTGACAAGTAGTTAGCAGAAATTTCATAAAATTTGTGATAAGGTGGAATTTATTTAAGGATGATTTGTTCTGAATAAATAACATAATTATGGAATGATTTCTTTAATTTTGGTAAAGAACATTTGACTTTTGAATTATTTGAATTAATGGATAAGTTTTTCCTATTTTACAAAGGTAAAATATGGTATCTGAGTCAAAATATTCAACTATCCCTTAATTTCCTCCATTCCCTCAGTTTGTGCCTTGGATTAAATCAGAAAAATTCTGATTTATGTCAAAGAATAGGAGTTTCATTTTAACGTAACAAAATTTATTTTCTTTTAACGCTCTTCTTTTCTCTCTCTCCCTATCACAAATTCTCTCCCTTTCTATTTCATTCTCCTTCTTCTCTTCATTTTGTTCATCTTCCTTCTTCTTCCTCTCAAATTTTCCCTACTATTATTTGTTAAAATATTGAAATTTCTTTGGCGTTAATTCAAAGAGTTTTAAGAAGAATTCGTTATAAGGTAAGAATTTATTTTTTAGCATGTCTAAAATTTTCTTCTCTTCAAACCGATTGCCGTATCTTCATCTATGAATTTTATTTTTCTCTGAATTTTTAATATGTTAT
>CAMOHE010055510.1:0-19912 GCA_946598075.1 Artocarpus hirsutus
TTTGAAAAACACCAAAGTTTGGGTTAAGAATCAAGTTTGAATTGACTCCAAAACGGCTTTAAACGTGGCTGAAAATTATAGTTGTCGTGGTTGCAAATAGAGCTTTATGCTTTGTGTCTTTAGTTAAAAATTTGAAGTGAGAAAGGAGAGAATAAGAAACTAGAGAAAAGAGTGGTGACGGTTGAATAAATAGGCATCAAGATAATTGAGGAGTGGGAGAGAATTAAATAAGCATTAAAAGAAAATATTATCATGTCTTCTATGGAGACTTTTAGCAAATAATGTCAACATAATTGAGGGGACAAATGGGGCAAGTTGTAGAAGAATATGAAGGAAGCATTAAAAAGGTGGTTGAGAAAACATATCGATGTCTCCTGGTAGTTGAGATGAATTAATTCTATGTCTCCAAGTAGTTGAGGCTACTTAATTAAGCATTAATGCAGCGAGACAAAGTTGGTAGAAATAAGTGATAGGTAGATTTTAAATATTTACTACGGAGACTTAGTAAAAATGCTAAAGTGACATTTTATTCATATGATTTTTACAAAATTATACCCGTTAAAATAACGGGTGTTTCAAGGACTGACTCCTGTACCAAACCTCTATAAAAAGGAAGTGAGTCTCACTATTATTTATATCAATTGAGAGATTAAGAGTGAAACTCTGCAAGTGAGATTCTAAAACTCTGTGAGAGCTCTTGTTCACAAATCATGAACACTAGCTTTGGGTTTTCTCAATTGATTCGAGGGAGAGTCACCTAGTGGAAGAGCTGTACGTGTAAACCCACACTCACTCCGATCATGGATAGTGAATAACAAAGAAGGCCAGTTGGTTGAGGTCTTTTTGGAACGTTACTTTTCTTTACAGATTGCAGAAGCTTTTCGGCATACAGATGTTAGTAAGATCTAGTTAATTTATGCAATATAGCATGTCAAACTTGTGTTTTAAAAAATACTTTGATATAAAAAATTTTAAAATTCCGCTGCGTTCTATTATTCTAACAATTAGGACATTAAAAAGTTAATACAAAACAACTAGAACTAAAAATTTTGGTTTAAAAATTACAACATAACTATAACATGTAAAAACTTTATATTTTTACAATAATATATAAAAATTTTATACTATTTATTATTGTAATTAATAATTTAAATTATTCTTTTAAACATTATAATTAATAATTTAAATTATTTTTTTAAACAGCTTATTAAACGCTATTTTTTATTGTCAGAGTAAAATAGCCTTCTAAGCTTCCAGCATTTCCCTTTTGTTTTTTTTACTTTTGTTTTAATATTATGTAGTGAGAAAAGAAAATTTAACACGTGGCAATAGAATTTCTGCTCCCCGACATCCAACTTCATCTTCACGAATCCAAATTTTTTGTTTCTCTCTTTCTTTCTTTCTTCTTCTTTTTTTTTTTTTTCTACTCCGGAGAATTATTGATGTGATTTTAGGGAACTACCTGTCAAGAAAATAAAGGGTGGTATCCGATGGTACAACTGGGACTTGTGGATGATTCTAGACCCAAAAAAATAAAAAAAAAATTAAAAAAAATTAAAAAAAAGGGGTGAGGCTTATGGATCCATTAGTACCATTGCCAGGCTTGCAAGCTACTAGGTCCAGCCAGTTGATAGTCTGAGAAAGAGATTAGATTCAGTTTCCAAGAGGTACAGCCCAAGAATGTTTATCTGATCAGAAAGTTAAAAAAAAAAAAAAAAACTTTACAGCTTGAGATTTTTTTTTTACCAATCATATCCGCATAACTACACTCATGCATGCATCCAAACCATATATATGGTACCACTTAGTACTGGGGAAGGGCTACAACTGTCTTGATTTCAAAGTCCCTCCCTGCACACCTCCCTAGGCCACAAGTTCTACTTATTCTTATCCAATCTTTTTTTTTTTCTTTTAGGTTGGTTGGTTGAATTTCTTTTTCAATTTCACCCTCTAACATATTGTCCACTATTATTGGCCATGATGACAACCAAGGACTCCTATTTTGTCTAAATTATTAGTTGTGTCACGTAAGTGGTGTAATTGTCATGTGATAATGAAAATTATTATAATGGGTTGGCAAAAAAAAAGAAGAAAAAACTAATGCATGGGATGTTGGGTCAAAGAGATGTATTTTCACGAAAGAGGAGAAATTATATGGACGTGCTCCGAGCATGATTTCCTCAAAGTTGACAACTAGAAATCATGTGAATTATGGGAGTAACGTTTCCATCATGTGCCCATGTCTTACTGATACACCTGGACGGCAGGGATTTTAATCTTCTCACATGGGCATTTCATTAAAAAAAAGGAAAAGGAAAATTAGAGAGAATATGGTTATCATTGTGAAGCTTATAAATGAAATGGAAGATTTGTTTCTTCTACTCATTTCTGTCTGTACCTTCTTTCTTAACCATATGGAAATGAATTCAACTAGCTTATTGTTTTATATTATGTAACCCTTTTAAATATCATTGCAAGTTTGAGTTGAAAAGAAAAAGAAAAGAAGTAGTTTCAATGTACATACAACACTTTAAGGATTAGGGGTTCTCTACACGTGTTGATAGTGTAGGAGAGACGTGTAAAATGGTGCAAGTTGACACTTTCTTGAGCCAGAAGGTATTGGAATGAAGTTCCTTGCTCTTGCCAACTTTGTGCAATCCGCAAGTTGCAACCTTATTGGAGTCAGCATCATAAAGTGAAGCAACAACTATTGAGAAGAATAATTTCTATCTTGCTTTCAAAAAAAAAAAAAAAAGAATAATTTATATCTTTTTTCTTTTTCCACATATATATCTTTACATATTTACCTATATATTGTTAAGATTTTTTCGATGTGATTAGTACTCGTGTTTAACACGTTAAATAGCCATATTGTTGTGCCTTTATTTTTATACATATTTATTTTATTCAATAATTTTTGGGTATCCATTTAATAGGAAGCTATTGAAATTTTCTGTGGGCACATAACACTGGATTATAGTTTGTCAGGTCTTACATATATATATATATATATATATATGTGTGTGTGTGTGTGTGTGTGTGTGTGTGTGTGTGTGTGTGTATGGGCCTTTATTTTTACACATATTTATTTTATGTAATAATTTTTTGTTATCGTTCACAGCACAGTGTCTAAGTTCTTGTGCTTTTGATTAGTGATGGAAGGAAGGACATAAAATTAAGCAGGTATGAGTTGGTTAACACAAAAAATCAAGGGCACATGGTATAATTTTAAGTTTACTTCATAGAACAAGCAACAAGGTATTATTGCACATGGTTCTTAAATAGGGATATTCCTCTCACGCTTTTCCGGGAAGCACATATTGGGGATCACAATATGTTTTTGGGTGGTGGAAAGAAAAGGGTGGCCGCTCACCTTAAAAGTCCTAATTCAGGTTATTTAGTGGCCCGGGCCTAGATTTGTAGGCCCATTAAGTTAGATCGAGTATATTCATGGACTGTGGGCTTTGGTGAAGATGCCCAACCAAATGTCTCAAAAAGCTTAGAGAAAAATTCCTGTAACCAATCGGTGCTTAAGCCAACTATTTCCAACGATTAACTTTCCTATTTATCATCATACATGTAGCCCTAATATTACTATTTATCCTCCCCTTATTGTTTGTTATAGCTTGTTCGGTAAAGTTGGTTCTAATCAACTTTTCAGTTAGGAAAAGTGTAAAGCCATCATATGCTACAATAAAAACAAAAGTTATTTCAGCGTAAACCTCTCACATGCTACAGTGTTTATAGTTCTAATCAATTGTTCTAACCACTATGTCAAACATCTTAAAGTCCATTATACTACTATGTAGTTTTTGGACAAGGATGTACTTTTAACAGTTTAACGGCCAACGCCTTCAAAATACTTGCGTCGAAAGAATGCTCACCACTATTGGTTAAGAGCCAATACGTTAAAAGCTTTCTAGAGTAAAAAACTCAAGAAGACCTCCGCTCTGAAAATCACTAAATATTTCGTTGTGACATTATTAGTTTAATCTTTAGTTCTTGTCCCTTTTCTAACTAAGAAAGTGAACCTTGTATAAGAATATCCTAACTTAAAAGACATTTCCACATATAAAAATCTGGTTTTTGTGGTTGGAAAACAAGGTATTTTATTATCGATTACTTACTTTAGTTGCACCTCAGAGTGTGTAGTCGGAAAAACACCTATGTTCCAACTTCTCGTATTCATGGTATAACAACCCACATTATTGTGGTAGATGCTCCAAGTTATGTTGTTGTTATTTCTTTGCTAGGAAGTTTCAGGTCCCTTTGGGAATCCTATTGATTATGATAAGATCCTAACTCCTAGAAGCACACTATCAATAAGTATTCTCTCTTTGGTACAACCTGCTAACAATTAGCCTTACTCTTAATGAATTGTTAGGCGTGGTTATTTGGCAAGCCAGTTGACAAAACTAAATGGTAAAGTTCTTTTCCTTGCTTCTTCCTCAACTTCCCAGGCCTAAACAAGAGGAAAAAGAGAAAAAGAAAATAAAAAAAAAATGCCAAGCTTTTTTTATCTACTTGTGAATTTTGTTGTCTTCATGGCGAACTAAACTAGCTGAAAAACGCAGGTGCATGTATGAGACTAGAAAAAGTGAAATTTGTGGATTTGATAAACGCGTTAAAAATGAAAATTTTTGCTTTTTTGTATAACTACCGCAAGTAAAATCAAGAAAAGAAAAGTATATTAAGCATGCTTTCATTGAGAGTCAAACTCAAGATCTCGTGCTTACTAAACGGGTGCTCTAACCTGCTGAGCTACGAGAGCTGGCTGCAACAAATTTTCTACATAATCAATATATATCGGATTTTACATCCCAACTGCTTCGTACCTTATCGTTATTAATTTTAGATAGTTAATCACATGTTTGTATTGATCTAGTGGCGGAAAGACGTTTGTGCGCCTCCAATAAAATAGCCCCAACACACGTGTGAAATAGCCACGGATGACTAAAGGCTCCATAACAAGTTAATTAAAATTAAAATTTTTAAATTTAAAATTTATAACATACGAGAAATAAAAAAATTATACTATAATAATTTTTTATTATTTATTGTAGTTATAATTGTTAAAAACTTTTACGTTGTAAATAGGGGGAGTTGGACAATTAGTCCGCCCAAAAAATTTTTGGACAAAAGTCCTCTTTTTTTTTTTTTGATTTTTGGGTATCATAAAATTAGTTTTTTAGACATCAAAACAGTTCTAGTTTTTTTTGTTTTTACCATGGTTAGGTTCCTCTCTTCGATACAGTCTTTTTTCTTTTATTTTTTTAAAAAACTGAGACAATTTTAATGATAAAAAAAAACCTTTTTTTAATAAAAAAAAAATCATTCATCAAATTTCAAATTTTCTTTTTAACTCTTTTTTTTTTAATTTCCCTTGTAAATGTTTCCCACTAAAAGATTCTCACTAGAAGAGACCCGAGACGCGAGTCATCCACCCAATGAAATCCTTGTGGGTGACGTAGTAAACACGCCGCGGGTGACGGAAATCTTTCCGCCTTGAAATTCCCTGACCGGACCGGCTCCGCCTGTCAGTCAGGGGCACTCCCTTAGTTTAACTGAAAACGCAGGGTCATTTTGGTCCAGAAAGGGGTTCTATAAAATACCTGAACGCCCACCGAAAAGTTCGGTGGGGAGTTTCTTCTCTACTCTCTCTCTCTCACACCCAGAATTTCTCGGTTCCTTCCTCACTTCCATCCTTCTAGGGTTTCAAATATCCCCCTTTTAGCTGTGAATTTCTTCGGACCGAGCTTGCAATAAAGCCGCGAAATTTGGGCGCGGGCGTTTACCCATTCGACGAGTTGCTTCGAAGCTAGAATTTTCTCTCTCTCAGAATCGAAAATGGACTCCGATTCGTGGAATACTCGTTTCTCCACTTCCTCGAGGCGGTACCACTCCCGATCAGGTTCAATTTGTTTAACTTTGTTTCCCTAGAAATTGAAGTAAATTTTCGATCTTTTTTGAGCTTCGAGTGTTGATCGTTTGTTTGCGAGACTCACTGGTGAGTTTGTGGAATTTCAGATCTGTATCGGCATGAAGAGATCGACGGCGATGATGAGTTGAAGGCGGAGTTTCTCTGCCCGTTCTGCGCCGAGGACTTCGATGTCGTCGGGCTCTGTTGCCACATCGATGAGGAGCATCCTGTGGAAGCTAAGAATGGGGTAATTGTTTGGTTTTTATATTTTATATTTTTTTATTTTCAGTTAAAGGTTTGGATGATAAAGTTGCTAACTTTGGATATAGTTTTCTTCATATATCTGTATTTGTTTTTTTGGGAGAAATTTTGGTTGTTTGCATTTATTTTGGCGATCACATGAAGCTTGAATTAGTGTGAATATTTACTTTCCATCTGTAGTTGCATTTCCTCTTTTATCACCGGATGAAAAGTCGTTTCTTTGGTGTTCTTTTCTCCTTTTTTTGGCTATATTTTTGTAAGGTTTTAGTATATTCGAATGTGTAAAATCTCTGTATACTGTTAGAATGTAGCTGTTGTGTGGCGTGATTCTTCTTTTTTCGGATAACTGAGTGCTAAATAAATTTGGTCCAAAAGAAGGTAGAGTGAGAGTGAGGTTTGTGGAACCAACAAAACAGTGGTTAAATGTTTTAGGTAGTTTGTCGATTTTATCGCAGTTGCTGAATGTTGTCTTGCTTTTTAAGCACCTATTAGTTGGTGTCCTGGTGCCATTTACTGAATTATGAGGGTTTGAGTTGCTCTTTGGGAGTTGACTGGGAAAGTAAGCTTGTTGCTATTTTTCACTTGTTTATGTATATATTGTGTAACATAGCTGCTCTTTTTTTTTTTTTGGGACCTAATATTGCTTTTGACTTGCATTATTCTCTGCTAATAGTTAGTATTGTTTGAATGATTGTATTTCAGGTGTGCCCTGTGTGCGCGAAGAGGGTCGGGTCTGACCTAGTTGGTCATGTTACCACGCAACATGAAAGTCTGTTAAAGATATCCTTAACACAAAATTGGCTCCGGTGTTGCTTTTTGATTGTGCCGTACCTGTTTTGATAATTGATATGCTTTAACATGTTTGTGCTATTCATGCAAGGGTTGGTTGAACATTGTCTGATCCATATTCGGCTGGTTTACTTGTTTTCTATTGATTTTATCCTTGCATCCATTCTATTTTGCCTCTATGAGGAGGATACTTTGCTTGAAAGCTCTTGTTTCTCAAATACTTATGTCAAGGTTTTACTTAAACCTCTGTACAGGATGTCTCTGTTTCCATTGGTTTGCTGCTCCTATCTCCCTTATTTATCTACAAGTGGGAGCATTGTGTTCCTTGACTATAGCTCACGTGCAGCGCAAAAGGAAATTTTGCAGGAATGGGTCTAGTTTGACATTTTCATTGTTGAGGAAAGAATTGCGAGAAGGATATTTGCAAGCCCTCCTTGGTGGTTCTTCCCTTAATTATTCCGGAAATTCAGAACCCGATCCTTTGATCTCTTCATTTATGTGTAACGCACCTCCTGTTGATCAACCTATAAGCACAGCACCTCATCCTCCAGTCCAAGCATGTTCAGTGAAAGATGTCTCAAAGGAAGAGTTCAGGGAAAGGTATGGCACTGGCATAGCTAGATTAACTCTTTTTTTTCGATCGCATTTGTTTGGTCTGAGACTCTCAAAGAATGGTGAAAAAGCCTTTCCTTTGCAAGTCTTTCACAATTGTTAAGGCAAGTTGAAAGTTGGTTGAGAGGGGGTGTGCTTGTTTGAGCTTACTACCTTAGGCTGCTAGTGTTTACTCCCTCCAGCTTTTTCGCCACAAAGTTGTGCAGTATCTAATATGTTTCTTGTGAATTAACAATGTTGAAGCAAAGTTGACACTGTTATGCTGTACAGAAACGCGCAACAGCCGCTGCTTTCGCACAAGGATCAAGAGGAGACGGCTCGGAAATGTGAGTTCGTGCAAGGATTGGTGTTGTCCACCATCCTTGATGACTTATGAGCTAGCAGATATCCAATCAAACCAGAGTCGATGCATTAAAGGGCACCAAAGGTTGGAAGGAGGTCTCGGTGCTAATCGCGCGGCAGTGATAATAGTTAGGTCCGAGGTGCTATCTATGAACTATTATTGTATTTATAGTTTTATGTGCATAATGGAAAGATGGAAGTTTGTCTCGTGCTCTTATTCTCTCCAAAATTTGACTATATATATATATATATATCTATACATACATGCATGTTTACCGTATATACGGTAGTTATATTCAGGTTCTCGATCAAGGAATAATATCGATAAGTTAAATAAAAAATATTTTGATTCGATATAATTATCGAGAATTTTCGCCAGAATTTTCATCATTTTAAATTGTGTTACTTTCAAGGATGAGCATACCATTTTTCGTGTAGTGAGACTTCTTCGCCATACAAATGAAAGGAAGAAAGCTCAAAATAGCCTATTTAGGGTTAAAAGTAAGTAAATAATGCCATATAATATTAAAAGGTGTAGTTTATATCATATCATAAGAAATTGAGTAATATCTTATGAGAAATTGAAAACAAAATCGTAAAATACATTTATCTTTTTATTCTCTGTACTTCTCACTCTCTCTCCTTGTCGACACTACTACTGGTTGAGAAATATAATATTAACAAAGAAATACCATATTTATCGTGTTATACAAAAATTTACTGGTGACTTCATTGGATCGCTGGTGGTCAGGAAATATTATATGTGTAAGGAAATACCGTATTTAGCGTGTAATATAAAAATTCATGACTTTGTCGTATCGTCGGTGGATAAGAAATATAATATTTACCCAAAAATACTGTATTTACCATGTAAATACAAAAAATCATTGTCGACTTCGCCAACGGCCGATTGGCTAGAAAATACAATATTTACTAGGAAATATTGTATTTATTGTGTAATGCAAAAATTCATTGGTGACTTCGCCTAACCGCGGGCTTCTAGAAAATATAATGTTTACAAGAAATATCATATTTTTCATGTAAATATAAAAATTCAGTGATGATTTTGTCGGACTATTGGTGGCTAAAAAATACAATATTTATGAAAAATACAATATTTGTGGGAAATATTA
The DNA here is from genome assembly GCA_946598075.1 of Artocarpus hirsutus. Lineage (NCBI taxonomy): Eukaryota > Viridiplantae > Streptophyta > Magnoliopsida > Rosales > Moraceae > Artocarpus > Artocarpus hirsutus. The sequence goes on from CAMOHE010055510.1 coordinate 9,058, forward strand.
TATTTACTGTGTAAATACAAAAATAAATCGACAATTTCGTCGGACAATCGGTAGCTGAAAAATACAATATTTACTTAGAAATACTGTATTTACCGTGTAAATACAAAAATTTACCGCCGACTTCGCTGGACCGCTTACGGCTGAAAAATATAGTCTTCATCGGGAAATATAATATTTACCTATAAACAAAAAAATTTACCGACGACTTTACCAGACTACCAACGGCGAGAAAATATAGTATTACTCTAGTAATACTGTATTACTACATAAATACCACAATTCATCAGTGACTTCATTGGGAAATACAATATTATTCTGTAATACTATATTACCACATAAAAACAAAAGTCGCTAGATTGTTAATGGTTGAAAAATACAGTATTAGTTTCATACACAAGTCTTTTTTCCCTGACTTCTAATTTGTAAGAGAGTGGAGCAAAAACATTGAACTCATATACAAATAATAGTGTGATGAATTTATTTAGTAGTGATTCGTCCATTAGTAGAGAAAAATAGAATTGTGGCCTTTACTCTAGAATGGTATGATACGGTTCCAAAAAACCCATTCAAACAATTGTCATGCCATCATATATTTTTATTTATTTGAAATTACACTAAGGTGGTATTTAAGAACTAAATAAACCAAAAAATAATTGTATTTTGTGCATAGTTAGGTCTGTTATTTTGCCAACCAAAGCCTCTTTTCTGGTTTCTCCAAAGTTCACTTAAATAATCACATTGAGCTTTGAAAGTGTGTTCAAGGTGCCTTAAAACATTGTTGGTAAAAAATAGAATAAAAAAACCTGGCAAAGTAAAAATAGAAATCAGGGCAACACAAAAATTCAACTCAATTAGGTTCATGTTAGTAATAATTTAAAGTTCAATTTATTTCCAATCAGCTAAGATACACAACCACTCACCATAAAATCACTATGGTCGGTTGTACATAATAGCTTTCACAGTCATGCAGAAAAAAAGAAAGCTAGCTGCTTCGATCCTCAGGGCTATCAAGAACCTGAACTATAACCCGACGAGAGAGTTCTAACATGAATCTCGTCGAAAATCCTGATATACATAACGTCAAGCATTAAAACACTTCCCAATTAGAGGATGTTTATTCAATGATCATCTCGGCAATACCCTTGGCTTTTCCTATACATCTCTCATAAAAATTATTATCAAACATGTTCTGATTAATGCCTTGAGACAAAGACAGATAGCACAGGAGAATCCATATAACATTCTGATGAAAACATTAAAGATCGACCCAACCTTCAACATGAACTGTTAGCTGGGGATGAGTGTTTTCTTTTCCGGTATTACAAACTCGCTGACGTTTAGGGTGTCAATGCAGCTAGTGTCAAAGCACAGCTCTGGCTCTCACCTCCTGGGCGAGTGGTGCGATGCGAAGAAACTATAGTCCGGATGATTAACCTGCAATAGCCTGAGCCAGTTGTCAGCAGCTCGCAGTAAAGAATTAGCTTTTGGGCACTCATTAACTCCATTAGGATTCCAAAAGGAAACTTTGAACTTGTAGGAAGCAAGACCAAAGATAGGCAATGACAGTTCGGAACGAGCATGGTGAACCTCCCTAGGCCTCGCACCCTTAAAATGCAGCCAATCGGTGCTTGTACCTGCCCCAAACACAACATAGATGATTGTAACTTCCACCCCAGCATCAGAGAGCAAAAGCACACATACACATAAAATCAATGGGAGGGAGAAATACCTTGGACTGGAGTTGACAGGGAATGAAAGGTCAAGAAGCAGGCTTCCAGATTCTGTAGCGTTGGACCTGTAGGTATTCTATATATGGGATACCTTCATAAAGAATGAAAATAGCAAAAAGTTCAGAATTCTAATCCATATGCAATCCCCAATGTTGTTAATGACATAGAAAACAATAAAGCACATACCATGCAACAGAAATCCAACTGGAAGGCGATAGATCACAACTCCTATATGTCCTCAATTCTGGAAATTGAGATGCAAGAACTGAGATCTGTGGCATACAAATTGAGCATCGTGTTAGAAACACAATTGAAATTCATTCCAAAGACTACAAAGTATTAGCATAATGTCTAAGATGACACTGTACTTGCCTTATCGGCTAATGGTTCACGGCCATACGGTGGATCCCGCTCTAAATATTCAAACATAAGACGACCTGGAGGATTGCATGTCTCACTTTCATCACTTGAGGAACCCATGGAGGGTTTACTCTTGCTTGATACTCCTTTCCAAACATGTGTATTAGGCCCAGGAGAGTTCTTCTGGCTCCAACCACCATGTACGGCATTGTTAAATCCTCTTTCTGCCCCATAGTCACTGCTGCCATCACTACTTGTTTCTCTAGATGAATCAGCATCACTCTCATCTCCAGGCTTGCTGTAACAAGATTCAAAAAAATGAATATGAACACTCTCTCTTCGCAGGCCACCTTCACCAACACCTCAAAAATAGCTTTATTAGACACTTAACACCCCATAGCTGTGCAATCCCCAATATCCCAACAATAAGCAAGGGCAACATCTGTCCCTATGATTGAAAGGTCATGAACAAGGCCACTCCATGCCCATCTTGGAAGACTCTTTAAAGTCTAACACAGTCAGGAAGTGGTGAAAAAAAAAAAAATCAATAAACTTAATCTCTAGCTCATCAACTCAAAGATCAACTTAGAGCATCTAAAAATCTTGCAAACGGACAGTAATTAAGAGATCTTAGCAGATGTCCTAAACTATGGGCAAGAAAATCCAAAACATCAGTTTGGAAATTTACAAGGAAATGAAAAAACATTTCATCTGCTTCGCAAAAGAGATTAGAAGTCTATGATAGAATGCTAGCAAGCCCACCCTTCAACCGAAAATAGAAATGCCATTTAACATCAAAACCGAAACAGTTTAAGAAACTTTGCAGCTGTCTTTTTCCTCAAGAGCTCATATACAATGGGAATTAATATTGCTCACCTTAGCTTAGGAAAGGGTTTTGATGGGTCTACATAAAGTTGGATGCCAGACAAGTAAGGCACGTAGTACTGCACGACCGAGTCGCTCCCGTTCAACAAAAGTGGCACGCCGGCCCCATATGCGCTCCATTCTTTAAAGGAATCCCACAAATCTCCAAGAACAAAGTAAGGATGTAATTCTGTCTCCCGAGTTCTCCATTGCCTCACGCTAGTCTATCGAATTCGCAAATTCGCACCAAATAAGAACCACTTCTATGATTAATTAACAAGAGCAAAAGAGCACAAACAAAAAAACTGAGCAAATCTCTTTCTTGTATCCCTCACTCGTCTCCAAAAGCTGAAGAATTTACCTAAAAAATGGCTAAACCAAATTGAAGTTCCAGATTTTCTGGAGCTTAATTTATAGAAAATAACAAATAAATAACAAAACTTTCTAATTATAAATTGAATTCTCCTATTTTCTCGGCAGCCTAATAATAAAACTATTGACTCCTCATCTCACAAAATCTTTGTTCTCAACACGATCAGTGTAAATTCAATTATACAAAAAAGCAATCGCAGGAAAATAACATCAAAGCCAGAAACTTCCCCTCCATTTATATTCCCTATAACTTTCTCGGCAACCAAACAAAGGCCTTAGCTCAAACACAGCACAAATTTTTTTTAAAGGAACATTTTTTAACAGAAAATTCAACCTTTTCTCTGACCTTAGCGAAATACTGCGCCGAAACCAAAGGCGTGGTGTACTCCAAAAACCGATCCAAATTACTCCCCTCTCCACGAGACGACACAGAGCAAAACGACGTCGCACAGTCATCCGCCGCCACCGACCTTCTTTTATCAGACTCCGCAGACGACGCCGGCGAGACCTTCATCTCCGCCGCCGTCGCCGCCTCCGAATTCTGCTGCTGGGGCTGATGCTGTCGTTTTTGCTGCTCAAGTTGTCGTTGTCGTATCGCCGGCGGATTATAGAACCGGTTCTCGCCGCGAGCCCTGGCGATCGAAACCCCTCCGGAACCTGACATTACCGAAACGCGTGAAAGTACGGCGTCGTATCGCTGGCCAAGCTCAGTGGAAGTGGTGGTAGTACTGGTAACAGTGTTCTTTCTCTCTAGGGTTCAATTCACAGTTTTTTTTTATTTTTGGGAGACGATTGATATATAGTTTTTTAAATAAGTCCTTTGCTGTGTTTATAATTAATGTAGTAATTTTGTTAATTTGAGCGGGTGATAGGGGTATATGAGGAAGATAAAAATTGTTTTTGACAAAAAAAAATTATTTATTTCGAGTGAAAACCAGAAGGGTCGGGAGAAAAAATTTCTTGGCTTTAACGTTTGACTCTGGCTTTTTCCAGAGAACAATTTTATTTATTGATTTCTTTTCTTTGATAAAAATTTAAGGGATAAAGTTTATTGAATTGACGATTTTGTCCTTAGTGGCTGTTGACTTTGTCGAATGTTTAGTTGCTAGGCCCTTCTAGAATCTACAGCTTATTCTAGGAATCTTCTTCTCAGGACGACCCTACTTACCGACCGACAAGTCTATTTTATCATCGTCCCTTGATTATTTAATAAGTGACATTTGGTCTTTTATTTTTTATTTTTTAACAAAATCGTTCCTAAACTTTTTAACCCTCAACAATTAAGCCTTTTTGTCCAAATCCCTGGAAAACCTGAAAGTATCCCATACGTTCATCACATGAGTTGATTTCACAGGTTAATTACTGAAATGCCCAAAGAGGTTTTATTAAACTCAAGTTATTTAAAAAAATTAGTGTTTCACCGTTCCCTTTTAAGGTATAAACAGTATAAAATTTAATATAAAACTCTTACATGTTACGCTTTTTAATTTAAACTATTTATACGCTTTTTGATTTAAACTATTCATCCAAACAAAACAGATCACACTTCCCAGCATTACTTTTAAATTGATAAGTCAGCGCTATAATCTCCGGGAACCAAAGCATAGAAAATCTCCAATAACTGATAAACCAGTAAAAAGAATCATTAAAAATAACATGAAAAACTCAATTTAAAAACGTCAACAACCGAGAAAACCAAGGCTCCTCTCTTCCTTTGGCATCCAACCACCGCACCCAAAAAAAAAAAAAAAAGCCAAAATCTTGGAGTTCAATCAAAATACACAAACAGCAGATGCATTAAAAATGAACAAAAAATTTGAACTTTCAGAAGAAGAAAATATCATATAATCCATTTGGTTATATTTTTAAAATAAGTAAAAATATTTTCATTTTAAAAAAGAAATTTTTTTTAAAAATTACACTAAAAATGTTTTTAAAATTTTTACATCGAAAAACGTATAAAATTATTTCCAAAAATCTTGAGAACATGACCAAACGTCCCTGCTAACTTCGTTGATAGTCTCTCCAAGGTCTAGCCATCGTCTCCACCGAGCACGCAAGTCCAACCTCCCAGCTGTCAAGATTTCCTCACATTTTCCTTCATTGGTCAAATTTAATTATCCCCAAAAACTTCAAAATCTGCTAACAGAGTCTGCCCTTTGCCACCTAAATCCGTCCGGCAAGCCTCCTCCCAGCCGTCGCAAGATCGTTGCCACCCCCCCAGCTGCTACATCACGAGCCCGACCGCTCCTTCCCCACTCTTCTCTCTCTGATATGAGTTTTGTTTTTGTTTTTGTTTCAAATTTAGTTTGTGTTGGATCAATTTTACTTCTTTTTTTCTTTCACTGAACAAATGGATGATTGTACCTGTTTTAATCTGGGTATTCAATTTGATTGTTAATGATTTTTTATAGTTGATATTTTTTGGGTTTATTTTTTTCATTTTTTTAGAATTTTTCAATCATGATTTTTTAGTCAAATCATTATATGTTATTGTTATTTTACTAATATACCCTTTCATATTGCAGCATGTGCCTTGCATACGATACATTCCGTTATAAACTTAACAGAATTTGACGAAAAGAATTAAATTGTCAAGGGATTAAAGAGTTTGAGGGTTGTTTTGTCAAAATTAAAAAAAAAATACCAAAGTGTCACATATTAAAGAGTTTAAAGACTATCTGTATAATTTACTTTTTATTTTATTTTTGTATCTTTTTAGGGTACTTGTCATGACATAAACTCGAAGTTGGTGGGAGCATATAGAGAGAGACAAAAATATCATATTTAAGATGTGAAACGTAAATTAATAAGATATTTTATAAGTGAGAAAAGTAACACATTTTTTTTTGAAATTCATAAAATAAAAAAAAGGGAGTGAAAAAAAAGTCTTTTAGGAAAAAAAAGGAAGAAAAAGAAGATCTGACAGAAGTGAAGGAGAGGGATGTAGAGTTATAATTTTTATACTTATTTTTGGAGAAAATGATATTCATTTTATATTTAAAAATTTGTGCTATATCCTTATACAATTTTTTTTTAAAAAAGTGATATTTAGTACAATTTCTTGAATTGATTTGAGCTTTTGAGCCCGACTATGATTTACAAGTCAATTTTTTACATATATAAAGCCCAAACAAAAAGAATAATTAGGGCCATTATCACCGTTTTGGAGTATGGATCGTGTTTTACCACAAACCTAGTGTCTGCCATACTCATTAATGGGTAGAAAAGTAAAATATCCCTTTTACCCTTGAAAGTAGGGCTTTCATACACAATCTTTTTTCTTTCCTTCTTTCTCTTCCCTATGTCACTCCTGTTGCTAAAGCCTTTTTACTTCCCCTCTCTTTCTACTCAAGAGTGTCCTAGCTCCAGTGACGACTTTGGCAATGAAGTTATTATCTACACAACTCAGGCAACCTCTCCCCCATGTGACTTCAACAATTCGCACAACTCTGGCACTTGCTCCCTATGCGTCTCCTACAATGACCTACTCCATCTGTGACTCCAACGCCTGCTCTTGGTGTGACACCGTCATAGGGATTGTGTGACCCTTTTATTGTCGATGTCGTCATAGGAATTGTTGACCACCCTTACTTGCTCTACTCTGTGTGACTCTTGCCATGGATGATGACGAACTTGTGTGGCCTTCACTTGACACCGACGAGACCTGCTCCTCCTGTGTCGTCGCTTTCCATGTCGGGCAAGGTGAAAAGGGGTGAGATTGTTTCCTCAATGAGCTCCATTCGATTTGCAACTGGTGAGCTCCTCTTTGCCGTTTCCTCGCAACGGCAAGAATTCATTGTATTCCTCTCTCCATCAGAAAATACATTAAAAGAATTAACTGTGGGTCTAGAGAAAAAAATATATTCTTTTTCTTTGACAATTTCTGCTTAAGGGTTCTCTACAAATTGAAGCCATAATTCAATGTACACTCTAAATTTTTTTCTATGAAATTTATTGAGTTCTAAGATTTCTGGTAATAAAAGATATAAAAGTTTTACATGTGGTATCAGAGCATTTAAGTTTTTGAACTCATGATTTTCCTTTAAAGTTACATAACAGATTATATACGAATCCTAAGATTTTTATGGCTAATTAATCGTATTGTTTCGTTGCAATTATGAAAAATTGGATTTTGTTTTTATGGGATGCTTTCCGTGCTCAAATGCGTTCTTTAGAACATTGTTTGCATAATTTTTTTTTGATATTGTGAAAATTTCAAGACACCATATGGTTTTATTGTATACTTTGTGAATGATAATTAAATAACATGGCAGAATTCATTATGAATATGACAGGTTTTGTCATTATATACATGACAGTTTCCTTTTACGTATATAGTGTGTATGCTTAAACTTATTTAATTCAGTTTCTTTAATTACAATATCAATTCTTTTTATATTGTATTGGAATTGATGGAAATCAACTTAAAGGACAAAAAAGAATCGCAATAAGCAATAATTGTTGATGATTGTTCCTTTAATAAGAAAATTGTTAATTAAAATCGCAAGCGACTTAAAAAGAAAAAACTTTTATCAAATATAAAAGTTGGAATCACAAATCTTTAATGTGATAATATATATTCATCTCACTTTATTTAATTTTATGGAAGCATGTTTTTACTTTTGGTTAATGATTGTTATTGATTACATATGATGTTTAAGTTTCTTGTTTCCAATTTTGAAATTACATTATTGTAGTTTGTTAGTTACCAAAGTGGCCAAACTTTAAAAATAGTAATTTTTTAAATTAAGAAACAAAAGTTTAATTATTAATGAATTTTGATGCTTATAATTGAAATGACATTTATAGACCATGGGTAATTGAATCTCATCTATTATAAGAATTTAGAAATCACCCAAAGATTAATTAGCATTTTTTATAATTGATGAATATAATAGTTGGTAATTAATATGTCATATTATTTTTGTTTGTTTATCCAAAGATAGCAAGCATTTTTATTGGACATATTTATGATTGCCAAATTAAATTTTTATTTTTAATTAGCATCATTTATACTTTGTATGTTTTAGTATCACCCAAAGGAGAAATAGGATATACAATTATTGTCTTAATTTAAATCTAATTATGTGATCATCTCAAAGCATTAATGTATGAATGCTTCTTGCATATTTGCAGTATCTTTTTGTTTCTCTACATTTGCATGCTTCATCTGTTTCCTTCTTTAATGGATTGAATTTCTTTGATTGGTGCAAACAAGTCCAATTTCACTTAGATGTCTTGGATCTTGATTTAACACTTCATGATAAGGAACCCACTACTATTACTAATGCTAGTAGTGAGGAGGAGAAATCTTTTCATAAAATATGAAAAAAGTTGAATAAATTAATCTTAATGTTCATGCAGATGATAGTAGCAAACAATATTAAAAGTACTCTTCCTAAAACTGAAAGTGTTAAGGAATTTATAAAACTTGTGGAAGAGTGCTCTCAAACGGCTAATAAGTCTTTTGCTAGTATATTAATGGCTAAATTAACCAACATAAAGTTTGATGGTTCTTGTATTGTGCATGAGCATGTCCTTGAAATGAGAAATAACGCAACAAAATTAAAGTCTTTAGGGATGTCTGTAGATGAGTTCTTTCTAGTACAGTTCATTCTCAACTCACTTCCTCTTAAACAATATGGTCCATTCTAAATGAGCTATAACAATAAAAGATAAATGGAACATTAACGAATTGACCAGTGTGCTTGTTCAAGAGGAGATGAGATTGAAGAATCAGAAACCTCATTCCATTCATCTTGTGAATCAAGAGGCTGAAAAGAGCACTAACAATAAGCTTAGAAAGAACAAGAAGAAAGGGTTCAATAAGGAGTTACATAACCTGAAGGAGTTACATAACCTGAATAAGTCAACTCAAATCCACAAGAAGGAACATAATGTTAAGGGTTATTTTTGTAATAAATTTGGGCACTTAAAGAAAGACTATCAAAAACATAAAGCCTGGTTTGAAAAGAAAGGTAAGCCTAGTGCTTTAGTTTGTTTCGAATCAAATTTAATTAAAGTTCCTTATAATACTTAGTGGATTGATTCAGGTTCAACTACTCATATTTCTAATACGATGCAGAGATTCCTTTCGATCTAACCTATAAAAGCAAATGAAAATTTTATTTACATGGGGAATCGAGATAAAGCTTCAGTGGAAGAAATTGGCACTTATCGCTTAATATTAGATACTAGACATTATCTTGATTTATACCAAACTCTTTATGTACCTAAATTTTCTCACAATTTAGGTTTTTTTATCAAAACTTGATGTAGTAGAATTTTATTGTAAGTTTAGATTTGGATCTTTTGGTTTATATAAAAATAATAGTTTTATTAGTTCTAAAATCCTTTATGATAGTTTATATAAGTTAAAGCTTGATAATCTTTTTGCTAACACTTTGTTAACCATGCATCGGAGTATTGGAACTAAACGGAGTTTGGTTGATGAAAGTTCTACTTACTTGTGACATAAATGCTTAGGTCACATATTCAAGGAAAGAATAGAGAGATTAGTAAATAATGAAATTCTTTTGAATTTAAATTTTACTAATCTTGGTGTGCGTATTGAGTGCATTAAAGGAAAGCAAACTAAATATAGTACGAAAGGGGCTACAAGAAGTACTTAGTTTTTTGAAGTCATAGATACTAACATATAGAGACCTTTTGATACTCCATCCTTTGGTGGAGAAAAGTATTTAATCACTTTTTTTGATGATTTTTCACGTTATGATTATCTTTATCTATTGCATGAAAAATCTTAATTTGTTGAAGCCTTTGAGGTATTTATTAATGAGGTTGAGAGGTAATTAGATAAAAATGTGAAAACTGTAAGGTTAGACAAAAGTAGTGAATACTATGGAAAGTATGACGAGTCAAGGCAATGTCTAAGTCCATTTGCTAAATTCCTGAACAAGTGAGGCATATGTGCGTAATACACTATGCCAGGTACACCGCAACAAAATGGTGTAGCAGAAAAGCATAATTGTACATTCATAGATATGGTTAGGAGCATGTTAAGTTATTCATCTTTACTTTTATCTTTGTGGATGCATGCATTAAAGACCACCATGTATGTACTAAACAGAGTTCCTGTTAAGGAAGTTTTAAAAATTCCTTTTGAGATGTGGACAGGAACTACAACAAAAATGGCTTTCAACGACAAGAGTTATACGACATTTTTAAAAACATGTTGTTAAAATGCCTTTAAAACGACATTTTTGTGCAATGTGTCGTCTAATATAACATTTGACGACATTGACAAAAAATGTCATAAAATTTCATTTTATTGGTAATAAAATAAGATTTATAAATTCACAGTAATATAATGTTTTAAACAAGTTTTTTCTACACTTTAAATTGAAAATCAAATTTATAACAATTAAACAAGCATTGTTAGAGCAAACTATAATAGTCTTAGATATCATCCATATAAAGATAAAGGGTCAATCATCATTCATTAAAAATCAATTATTAAGATCCAAAATTAGTAAGAGTTCTTCAAAAGTATATTAACAAAACAA